>QRFJ01000063.1:621742-751574 GCA_006176705.1 Cocos nucifera
GTGTTAGATATATGTGCCCTAGAAGCCAGAATTGGCTGACACTTGTAATACACTTCTAGGGGCAAAATTATAATTTTGACTATAATCAATAAAATGGGATTATTTTCTATCACATATGTGTATTTAGTGTCTGTGATACATCCTTTGAGTTAATGGTAATGATAATTCATATTTTCAAGAGTTGAAAATTTAAGACATGAATAATCATTATTAACTCATAAAATGCTCCCGACCATAGGATCATCACGAGGATGGTGATTGATCCGGAAGGTTGGTGTACAATCGCTTCTCTTTAGTAGATGAGTCTTGAGTCTACGGTGTGGAGACACCGGAGCGAGAGTACAGGTACTCGTTAGAGAACGAGGGCACTGAGCGTGACCACCTCGAGTAGTCATTAGGGAAGTCTACCTTCTCGTCAATGACTGACTCGATGCTGCAGTAGTGTGTCTGGTTCTTTGACCTGAGGATGCATCGGCAGTTCACCTTGAGGGTGTTATAGTTTGACTACACCATTACTCGGTCTCCTAGCCATATGGAACCCTGAGGTGTATGTTGGCTATAGCATGTTCATTGTAGGAACTGGATTGCATCAAGATGGAATCTATCTACCTCGGTGGTAGAGGAGCAGCCCTATGATGATCATGAGAATCAAGTCCAGAAGTCCATGGCCATGGCAGAGTGAAATAATAGAAAGAGTTTCTATTTAGATTTTCACATTGGACTCGAATCGAATGATTACATCATATGACAGAGAGACTAGGGTTTGACGAGTTTCACCTTAACCCTAATCTGATCGGGGCTCAAGATAGAAGAACTTAATCACACAGGTAGCTGCACCAAGAGGTTCGCATTCAGCTCTGATGGGTTGCCACCATATACTGCTAGGTGTCACTGGTGGATTTTGGGAGCAATTAGAATGATTTAGATGATCGATCATTCTAGCTGTTCGAATCAGAAGAGTTCTGATCCATCGAAAGGAGTTTCGATGATGTCGATGATAGAGATCATGACATATCCCATTACCATACAGAACTGAACCTAACTGGGTCACACAAACAAGGGTTTGAATCTGGTGATCATCAATTGAACTGATCTAGTTCAATTGATCTGAATGAGATTCAATTAGGTTCAAGGAAAATCGTGCTAGCACTCGATTGAACCTAACGTTCTTCTTTTACTATCATAAATAAGTTGTCCTGACTGAGCCAAAGGAGTTTGTGCTCAATCAGAGGCCTTCATATGGTCTGACTGGAGGTTGTCCAAGTCAGAAAAAGGTTGTCTTATTTTGTAAGACATTACCTGCCATTTTTGGTCACCTGCCATTTCTTGTTCTTTGACTTTGGTCAAAAGTCTACCTTTGACTGGTCAAATGTTGACCATTGACACTTTGACTTTTGACCACATGTCATGCACCTATTGGAGAGCTGGTGGGGGCCTGTCCCCCTGCCAGAACCTGGCAAGGAGGAAGGGCGCACGCCACCCTTGGCGTGTGCCCAAGTTGGAGGCGCCTAGGAGTCCTTGTTGGACAAGGACTCCATCTCCTTTTTGGATTCCAATTAGAGTTCTCCTAAGAACCAACTTTGACTGGTCTTAGGCACCCTCTAAGGAGGAATCCAGGGGACTCTATTTCCACCAATCAGATTTAGATCTGATTTCACAAAGGGTTGTGATTGGTTGGGAAGAAGAGGAGTTGGATCACAGCTTAGTCTATAAATAAGACCCTGCGCCCAACTCAAAGAATTGAATTCAATTCCCATGCCCCAAGGCTGCCTCTCTCCTCTCCTTCCTCCATGCCAAACCCACCTTCTCCCTCTCCTCTCCACGTCCAAAAGGAGTTTTGGACTTTGGTTGGTGCGATTCCAGATCAAAGAAAGGCGATCAAAAGCTAGAAGGCTGCGCTGCTGCAAAGGACGACTGCTGATCTTCAAAAAAGAGTTTTGAAGATCCTCCAGATCAGATCCAGATCTAATTTTTGGAGATGTGATAGAGAAGAAGAGGATCTCCAGATCCAACCCTGAGTGGATACCGGTAGAGGCCAGGCGCTTGCGTGGCTAGATCCAGAACCTTCCGCTGCAATACAGGATCATCAACGGGTAATAGGATTACCCAAATCAAGGTAAATTAAATTTGATTTAATTTATCTTATTTTATTTT
The DNA here is from genome assembly GCA_006176705.1 of Cocos nucifera. Lineage (NCBI taxonomy): Eukaryota > Viridiplantae > Streptophyta > Magnoliopsida > Arecales > Arecaceae > Cocos > Cocos nucifera. The sequence continues at coordinate 623,897 of QRFJ01000063.1, forward strand.
ATTTATTAAAATAATAAGAATCAGATCTAAAATATATCAAGATCTGATTAAGATCAAAGAAAAATTTTTGAAATATATCTCTTGATCTGATCAGATCTGAACGAACCTGGACCGGAAAAATCAGGATTTTCCCTTCAACTGGTATCAGAGCCAAGGTTCTAAAAGTATTTAGATCTAATTTTAAATTTATTTTAATTAAAAATAAAGTGATTTTAGATGTCACATGAGATGTGATCAGATCTGAAATCAGAAAAAAAATTAAAATTAAATGATTTGGATCTAAGATTAGAAAATATGCATGACTAGTTCTAAAATAGAATAGTTCTATAGAATAGTCTTGCATGTTTTTTTGATTTAATCTGATTAAAATCATATTTTAGATCTATTTATTTACTATTTTTTGATATTATAAGTGTTATAATAACATCTAAAAAATAGCAAATAAAAATTATTTAATTTTAAATATCATATGAGATATGATTGATGCATGTCTAGACTAGTTGTAGAATAGTTCTACATAATTGTCTAGATTAGAATTTATTTTGATTAGATCAATTTAAATCTAATTTTTTAGATTATTATGAGATAATTTAGATCTGAAAATATGCATGATTCGATACATGAGATGTATGCAAAATATGCCATGATTAGATCTAATTTGTATATGAGATATATGATATAGATCTAAAACTATTTTTTGTAGTATTGCATGTTCCTGATTAAGGCGTTCCTCTTGGCCGTCCGGTCATAAGAACGAAGAAGGGTTTAAAGGCCCTCTCTTCCCATTCGATGGGGTGTTCTTATGATGTGTAGGGGTGCTGCGTGTTCGTCCTTAATCAGAAACCCAAAACTTACTTTCTGCAAAACCCTAGATCCTGAAACCCTAGGATTTATTGTGCATATTTTGTTTATGAACCCTACTTAATTAAAAAATTAAGATTATGGAATATTAATTAGGTCTAAAATTGAGAATTTCAGATCTAAGACATATTCATAATACTGGGTTCGGGCTTGGGTAGCTCAATTAGGTCTAAGCGGTTGATCAAACCGAATCAAGAGTTGGTTAGATGGGATCAACAATGCTTAAATTGACCAGCCTAATAGGATTAAGTCTGGGTCAAGATCGAGTCACGATCAAGCAAGACCTAATTAGGCTCAGAGGTTAGAGTCTGGATTGTAGGCTAACCCAATTGGTTCTGGACTCAACAATTTGGTGTCTAAGGTAAGTTTGGCACATACGACCGACTGGTTTTTAATTGGAAGCTACTCGACCTGAATGCGTTCTTGTACGAGTTAATGGCATATTCCTTCCACCGGTCTCACTTACCTGGCCATATCTGTTGACACAGTTCTGATCTGAGGTGGTCAATAATCCGAGCTAACCCATGCCACTAGGTTAGTCATAATTGTTATGACTAATGACAAGTCTAGTTTAATGAGACCTGAATCAATTCTCCCTAAGAAAAGATTAAGTCTGAGGTCTTCCACCATTGTAGATGTGCGGGCCCTTCCCGGGGTTGATTGTTCTCGGCTGGATACAGTGGCTCAGTTGCACCGGGAAGATGCAACCATGTCTATTAGGCATTGGATGCTATGGGCTGGAGGATGAGTTGGGCTCAATATTTGGATACGGTGAGAGACTCAATTAGGAACCCAGTCTATGCAAATGGTGGGTCTGACTTAACTAAGGAGTGGATCAATATTCCGGATACGGTGAGATTCATGAATTAGAGACCAAGTTTGGGTGCACCATGATTAGAGAATCATTGAACAAGAGTTGTTCACTCATTGGCTAACCCATCACCAATAACTGTTAGGTGAGGTGATGAGTCAGTTGGTGAGACCGCACCACCCACTAGAAATCATTAATCATGGAGATTTTCGCATCTCTACAGAGGGAGTGTAGGGATCCGAGAAAATAGTGGGAGCTAATTTGTTTAAAAATAAAATTTCCCTAAACAAATTGGTCAAGTCAATAATTACAGTATCTAACTAGAATCTTTGACTCTCTACAGGAAAAATGTCTGCGTCCAACCCATTGGCACGTATCCTGGACACACATAGACTGACTGGACCCAATTATAAAGATTGGCTCAGGAACTACAAAATTATTTTGGGTTTCGAGAAGTTAACCCATGTTTTGGACCAGGACCCTCCCACCTTACCAGCCCGTCCATCCACTGAACAGAGAGCGTCTCTGGAAAAATGGATAGACGAAGATAATAAGGCCAGATATTACATGTTGGGCTCGATGTCTGATGAGCTCCAGCGCCAACATGAAGATATCGGGACTGCTCGCCAAATGTTGGCTCACCTGCAGGAGATGTTTGGTGAACAGAGTCGCGCAGCCAAAGTATCAAGTCACGAAATGACTTTTTAAGGCTAAGATGCGTGATGGGCAGTCAGTCCAAGATCACTGTCTGACAATGATCAAGGACATGGAAGAGCTTGAGAAGCTCGGTGTGAAGTTAGACTTGGACCTGCAGAACGATATTATTCTGCAATCCTTGACTGATGCATATGGGCAATTCATCATGAATTACCACATGCATAAACTTCAAAATTCCTTGGCCGAATTAATGAATATGCTGGTTACCGCTGAGCTTTCTATGAAAGGTTCTAAAGGCTCAGTTCTTGCTATGGAACGGACTTCTTCCAAAAGAAAGTCTTATGGAAAGAAAAAGAAGTCTGTGAAAAAGCAAAAGGTGGAAGGATCAAAGAAGAAGAAGGCAGAAGCCGAAGAAAAAAGGCCGATGTCAAAGGAAAGTGTTTCCATTGCAACAGCGACGGCCATTGGAAGCGGAACTGCCCTACTTACCTGGCCACCCTGAAGAACAAGAAGGAAGGTCCTTCTGGAGGTATGCTCGTTATTGAGTCTAACCTTACGGTTTCTTCTGCATCCAGTTGGGTGCTTGACTCTGGTTCTAGTGCTCATCTGTGCACTTCCATGCAGGGTCTTGAGGATAGCAGGAGGCTGAGGGATGGAGACATGATCCTACGCATCGGTAATGGAGCAAGAGTTGCTGCAGTAGCCGTGGGAACATACCCTCTTCGATTACCATCTGGTTTAGACTTAGTTTTGAAAGACTGTTATTATGTGCCTGCAGCTAGCAGGAATTTGATTTCTGTTTCATGCTTAGCACAAGAAGGCTATGTGATTCACCTTCTTTAAGGACCATTGTAACATTCTTTATGAAAGAAATAAAATTGCAAATGGTTTCCTTATTAATGGTCTTTATCAGCTACATATTGATGTACCTGTTCTAACTATCGAGCAAAACGTGAATGCCAAACGACCTAGGGATAGTCCAAACGACAGATATCTATGGCACCTGAGATTAGGTCATATAGCAGAAGATAGGATCAACAAATTGGAGAAAAATGGGCTATTGAGTCCATTGACTTTTGAGTCATATCCAACTTGTGAATCTTGTCTTCAAGGCAAAATGACTAAACTCCCTTTTGTTGGACATGGGGAGAGGGCCACAGATCTCCTTGCCCTAGTACATACTGATGTGTGCGGCCCATTTGATGTGCCGGCTAGAGGCAATTTTGTCTACTTCATTACCTTTACCGATGATCTGTCTAGGTATGGGTATGTGTATCTTATGAGACACAAGTCTGAAGCTTTTGAAAAGTTCAAAGAATTCAGACATGAAGTAGAAAAACAAACTGGAAAAACCCATTAAGGTTCTTCGATCAGATCGAGGAGGTGAATACCTTAGCCGGAAAATTCCTAGACTATCTCAAGGAAAAATGGCATAGTCTCTCAATGGACTCCACCAGGAACACCTCAACTCAACGGGGTTTCAGAATGGAGAAATCGGACTCTATTGGATATGGTTCGATCCATGATGAGCTTCACAGACCTCCCTGATTTTCTTTGGGGACATTCATTGTTAACTTCAATTTATCTACTGAATAGGGTTCCCTCTAAAACCGTTCCTACCACACCGTATGAGATATGGCACGGTAAGAAACCAAGTCTGAGTCATCTCAGAATTTGGGGTTGTCCGGCTCATGTCAAAAGACAACAAGCGGACAAGTTAGAGTTTAGGTCCTTTAGAGCTCGATTCATAGGATATCCTAAAGAGTCATTAGGATACTATTTCTACATTCCAGAAGACCACAATGTGATTGTGAGTCGACATGCCATCTTTCTTGAAAAATAGTTTATTCAAGATAGCGGCATTGGAAAGCAGATTAAGCTTGATGAGAAAGTCTCACAAGTACAACGAGCTAAGGACCAATTGGAACCAAATCAGGTTGAGCCAATAAGAACACTACCTCCTCCACCTCGTAGATCGGAAAGAGTTTTCCATCCCCCTGAAAGATACTTAGGTATTATTTCAGAGGAAGTAGAGAAAATGTTCCTCGTAGGTAATGGTGCTCATGGTGATGATCCCAAAACCTACAACGAGGCGATATCAGATATCGACTCCGAGAAATGGCTAGAGGCAATGCAGTCAGAAATTGACTCGATGCACTCAAACCAAGTCTGGACCTTGGTAGATCCACCAGAAGGTATAGTACCCTATTGGGTGTAAATGGATCTTCAAGAGAAAGATTGGTGCAGATGGGAAATGTGGAGACATTCAAGGCTAGACTAGTGGCAAAAGGTTATAGTCAACGCGAAGGCATTGACTATCAGGATACCTTTTCCCAGTGGCTATGCTAAAATCCATCCGCACATTGCTTGCCGTTGCAGCCTATTTCGATTATGAAATATGGCAAATGGACGTGAAAACGGCATTTCTTAAATGGATATCTTGAGGAAGATATCTATATGGAACAGCCGCTAGGTTTCACATCCAGTGATACTGATCACAAGGTTTGCAAGCTGCAAAGGTCCATATATGGACTTAAGCAAGCATCTCGGAGCTGGAACACTCGTTTCAATGATGTGATCAAAAAGTTTGGTTTCATCAAAAATGAAGAGGAACCATGTGTTTTCAAAAAGGTCAGTGGGAGCGCTGTTGTCTTCCTCGTATTGTACGTGGATGACATCCTCCTTATTGGGAATGATATTCCCATGTTGACAACAGTCAAATTGTGGTTGTCCAAGGAATTCTCCATGAAAGACCTAGGTGAAGCATCCTTTATTCTAGGAATTAAGGTCTATAGGGATAGACCGAATAGGATGCTAGGACTTTCACAGAAGATGTACATAGAGGAAAGTACTAAAGAGGTTTAGTATGGAAAACTCTAAGAGGGGATTAATACCCTTCAGACATGGTATTCATCTTTCCAAGAAGATGTGCCCCAGCACACCTGAGGAAATAGAACGCATGAGCAAGATCCCTTATGCTTCTGCAATAGGGAGCCTCATGTATGCCATGCTATGTACACGACCTGATATAGCCCATGCTGTGAGTGTCACAAGCAGATATCAGTCAAATCCAGGTGAAGAACACTGGACTTCTGTGAAATGTATCCTTAAGTACTTGAGAAGAACTAAGGATATGATGTTGGTCTTTGGTAATGGAGAACTCCAAGTCCAGGGATACACAGACTCGGATTTCATGTCCGATATAGATGATCGAAAGTCGACATCTGGGAGTCTGTTTGTGTGCAATGGTGGTGCTGTCAGCTGGAAGAGTTCCAAGCAAACTGTGATAGCAGATTCCACCATGGAAGCAGAATATATCGCTGCATCAGAGGCTGCGAAGGAAGCATTCTGGTACAAGAAGTTTGCTGCAGAAATTGGAGTAATGCCATCAGATGCCATTCCTCTATACTGCGACAACAATGGCGCCATAGCCCTTGCTAAGGAGCCGAGGTCTCACCAGAAATCCAAGCACATTGAGCGGCGATACCACCTCATCCGCGATTACCTCGAGAAGGGTTACGTCGAGGTCAAGAGAGTCAACTCCGCAGATAATGTGGCAGACCCACTTACAAAGCCGTTGGGCCAGCAGAAGATCGAAGCCCACCTTGAGAAGATGGGACTTAGACTTGTAGCCAATTGGCTTTAGGACAAGTGGGAGATTGTTAGATATATGTGCCCTAGAAGCCAGAATTGGCTGACACTTGTAATACACTTCTAGGGGCAAAATTATAATTTTGACTATAATCAATAAAATGGGTTATTTTCTATCACATATGTGTATTTAGTGTCTGTGATACATCCTTTGAGTTAATGGTAATGATAATTCATATTTTCAAGAGTTGAAAATTTAAGACATGAATAATCATTATTAACTCATAAAATGCTCCCGACCATAGGATCATCACGAGGATGGTGATTGATCCGGAAGGTTGGTGTACAATCGCTTCTCTTTAGTAGATGAGTCTTGAGTCTACGGTGTGGAGACACCGGAGCGAGAGTACAGGTACTCGTTAGAGAAACGAGGGCACTGAGCGTGACCACCTCGAGTAGTCATTAGGGAGTCTACCTTCTCGTCAATGACTGACTCGATGCTGCAGTAGTGTGTCTGGTTCTTTGACCTGAGAGATGCATCGGCAGTTCACCTTGAGGGTGTTATAGTTTGACTACACCATTACTCGGTCTCCTAGCCATATGGAACCCTGAGGTGTATGTTGGCTATAGCATGTTCATTGTAGGAACTGGATTGCATCAAGATGGAATCTATCTACCTCGGTGGTAGAGGAGCAGCCCTATGATGATCATGAGAATCAAGTCCAGAAGTCCATGGCCATGGCAGAGTGAAATAATAGAAAGAGTTTCTATTTAGATTTTCACATTGGACTCGAATCGAATGATTACATCATATGACAGAGACTAGGGTTTGACGAGTTTCACCTTAACCCTAATCTGATCGGGGCTCAAGATAGAAGAACTTAATCACACAGGTAGCTGCACCAAGAGGTTCGCATTCAGCTCTGATGGGTTGCCACCATATACTGCTAGGTGTCACTGGTGGATTTTGGGAGCAATTAGAATGATTTAGATGATCGATCATTCTAGCTGTTCGAATCAGAAGAGTTCTGATCCATCGAAAGGAGTTTCGATGATGTCGATGATAGAGATCATGACATATCCCATTACCATACAGAACTGAACCTAACTGGGTCACACAAACAAGGGTTTGAATCTGGTGATCATCAATTGAACTGATCTAGTTCAATTGATCTGAATGAGATTCAATTAGGTTCAAGGAAAATCGTGCTAGCACTCGATTGAACCTAACGTTCTTCTTTTACTATCATAAATAAGTTGTCCTGACTGAGCCAAAGGAGTTTGTGCTCAATCAGAGGCCTTCATATGGTCTGACTGGAGGTTGTCCAAGTCAGAAAAGGTTGTCTTATTTTGTAAGACATTACCTGCCATTTTTGGTCACCTGCCATTTCTTGTTCTTTGACTTTGGTCAAAAGTCTACCTTTGACTGGTCAAACGTTGACCATTGACACTTTGACTTTTGACCACATGTCATGCACCTATTGGAGAGCTGGTGGGGGCCTGTCCTCCTGCCAGAACCTGGCAAGGAGGAGGGCGCATGCCACCCTTGGCGTGTGCCCAAGCTGGAGGCGCCCAGGAGTCCCTGTTGGATAGGGACTCCATCTCCTTTTTGGATTCCTATTAGAGTTCTCCTAAGAACCAACTTTGACTGGTCTTAGGCACCCTCTAAGAAGGAATCTGGGGGACTCTATTCACACCAATCAGATTTAGATCTGATTTGACAAAGGGTTGTGATTGGTTGGGAAGAAGAGGTGTTGGAACACGCTTAGTCTATAAATAAGATCCTCCACCCAATTCAAAGAATATCTTAATTCTCCATGCCCCAAGGCTGCTTCTCCTCTCCTCCTCCATGCCAAACCCACCTTCTCCCTCTGCTCTCCATGTCCAAAAGGAGTTTTGGACCTTGGTTGGTGCAATCCAGACAAGAAAAAGATGATTGAAAGCTAGAAGGCTGTGCTGCTACAAAGGACGACTACTGATTTTCAAAAGGTGTTTTGAAGATCCTCCAGATCAGATCCAGATCTAATTTTTGGAGACATGATAGAGAAGAAGAGGATCTCTAGATCCAATCCGAGTGGATACTGGTAGAGGCTAGGCACTTGCGTGGCTAGATCCAGAACCTTCCGCTACTCATAGGATCATCATCGGGTAATAGGATTACCCACTTCAAGATAAATTAAATTTGATTTAATTTTTCTAATTTTATAATTATTAAAATAATAAAAATTAGATCTGAAATATCCTAGATTTGATGTAAATTAAAAAAAAAAATTTTGAAATATATCTCTTGATCTGATCAGATCTGAACGAACCTGGATCGGAAAATCAGGATTTCCCTTCACTATGTAGAACTATTCTATAACTAGTCTAGACATGCATCAATCATATCCCATATGATATTTAAAATTAAATAATTTTATTTACTATTTTTTAGATGTTATTGTAATAATTGTAATATCAAAAAATAGTAAATAAATAGATCTAAAATATGATTTAATCAAATTAAATTGAAAACATGCAAGACTATTCTATAGAACTATTCTATTTTAGAAATAATCATGCACATTTTCTAATCTTAGATCCAAATCATTTAATTTTAATTTTTTCTGATTTCAAATCTGATCATATCTTAGGTAACATCTTAAATCACTTATTTTTTGATTAGAATAAATTTAAAATCAGATCTAAACACTTTTACAATCTTGGCTCTGATACCAATTGAAGAAAAATCCTGATTTTCTGGACCAGGTTCGTTCAGATCTGATCGGATCAAGAGATATATTTCAATTTTTTTTTTTGGATCCTAATCAAATTTGAGATATTTTAGATTTGATCCTTATTATTTTAATAATCAAAATAAATTTAGATAAATTAAATCAAATTTAATTTATCTTTAAGTGGATAATCCTATTACCTATTGATGATCCTGTAAGCAGCGGAAGGTTCTGGATCTAGCCATGCAAGTGCTTGACCTCTATCGATATCCACTTAGATTGGATCTAGAGATCCTCTTCTTATCTATCATGTCTCCAAAAATTAGATCTAGATCTGATTTGGAGGATCTTTAAAATATCTTTCGAAGATCAGCAGTTGTCCTTTGCAGCAGTGCAGCCTTCTAGCTTTCAGTCACCTTTCTCTCGTCTGGATTGCACCAACCAAGAACCCAAAATACCTTTGGATGTGGAGAGGAGAGGGAGAAGATGCTTTGGCATGGAGGAGGAGAGGAGAGGCAGCCTTGGGCATGGAAATTTTCAATTCCTTTTTCAATCATAATTTGAGTTGGGCGCAGGGTCATATTTATAGACTATCTGTGATCCAACTCCTCTTCTTCCCAATCAATCACAACCCTTTGTAAAATCAGATCTAAATCTGATTGGTGGGAATAGAGTCCCTTGGATTCCTCCTTAGATGGCACCTAAGACCAGTCAAACTTGGTTCTTAGGAGAACTCTAATCGGAATCCAAAAAGGAGATGGAGTCCTTGTCCTACAGGGACTCCTGGGCGCCTCCAGCTTGGGCACACGCCAAGGGTGGCATGCCCTTGGCATGCATCCTCCTCCTTGCCAGATTCTAGCAAGGGTACAGGCCCTCACTTGCTCTCCAATAGGTGCATGACACGTGGACAGAAGTCAAAGTGTCAATGGCCAATATTTGACCATTCAAAGGTCAACTTTTGACCAAAGTCAAAGGACAAGAAATGGTAGGTGACCAAAAATGGTAGGTATTGTCTTACAAAATAAGACAACCCTTTTCTGACCTGGACAGACTCCAGTCAGACCAAGTGAAGACCTCTGATTGAGCATAAACTCCTTTGGCTCAGTAAGGACAACTATTTATGATAGTAAAAGAAGAATATTTGGTTCAATCGAGTGCTAGCACAATTTTCTTGAAACTAATTGAATCTCATTCAGATCAATTGAATTGGATTAGTTCAATTGATGATCACCAGATTCAAATTCTTGTTTGTGTGATATAGTTAGGTTCAACTCTATATGGTAATGGGATATGTCATGATCTCTATCATCAACATCATCAAAACTCCTTTCGATGGATCAGAACTCTTCTGATTCAAACAGCTAGAACAATTGATCATCTAAATCATTCTAATTGCTCCCAAAATCCACTAGTGACACCTAACAGTATATGGTGGCACCCCATTAGAGAAAAATACGAACCTTTTGGTGCAGCTATTTATGTGATTAAGTTCTTCTATCTTGAGCCCCGATCAGATTAGGGTTAAGGTGAACTCATTAAACCCTAGTCTCTATCATATGATGTAATCATTCGATTCAAGTCCGATGTGAAAACCTATAGAAACTCTTTCTATTATTTCACTCTGCCATGGCCATGGGCTTCTGCACTTGATTCTCATGATCATCATAGGGCTACTCCTCTACCATCGAGGTAGATAGATTTCATCTTGATGCGATTCAATTCCTACAATGAACATGCTATAGCCAACATACACCTCAGGATTCCGTATGACTAAGAGATCGAGTATGGTGTAGTTAAACTATAACATCCTCAAGATGAATTGCCGATGCATCTCAGGTCAAAGAACCAGACACACCACTGCAGCATTGAGTCAGTCATTAACGAGAAGGTAGACTTCCTAATGACTACTCGAGGTGGTCACGCTCAGTGCTTTCATTCTCTAATGAGTACTTGTACTCTCGCTCTGGTGTCTCCACACCATAGACTCAAGACTCATCTACTAAAGAGAAGTGATTGTACACCAATCTTCTGGATCAATCACCATCCTCGTGATGATCCCATGGTCGAGAGCATTTTATGAGTTAATAATGATTATTCATATCTTAAATTTTCAACTCTTGAAAATATGAATTATCATTATCATTAACTCAAAGGATGTATCACAGACACTAAATACACATATGTGATAGAAAATAACCCATTTTATTGATTTTAGTCAAAATTATAATTTTGCCCCTAGAAGTGTATTACAAGTGCAATTTTGGCTTCTAGGGCACATATATCTAACCCCAATTAGGTTCAAGAAAATCATGCTAGCACATGATTGAAGTAATCATTTTGGTTCATTTGGGTTAAGCAAAATTTATTTGGGCTCACTCAGGAACCTTGTCTTAGTTTGACTGGAGCTTGTTTCAATTAGAAAAAGATTCTCTTAATTCATTAGATGGATTTATGACAACAGCTGCCAATTTCTATCACCTGCTAATTCCTATTTTTTGACATAGGTCAATAGTTGACCCTTGACACTTGGATAGAGGGCCATATGTCATGTGACTATAGGAGAGCACCTGGAGCTCTTGTCCCCCTGCTAAAAGAGGTAAGAGAGAGGGTGCATGCCACCCTAGGCATGCACCCCATATGGATAAGGGATGAAGTCCCATATAGATGGAACTCCAAGATTTCTTGATGAGTTTAAATACCTAGGCACCAAAGAGTTTTGTTTTATCTAGTCTTGGCACCACCTATGTGGACTTTTAGAAAACTCTCATATGATTGGATCAGATGACATCATCCCATCAATCAGATTTAGATCTGATTGAATGATGGCCTCTGATTGGCTAGGATGATGTGGCCTTGCATGGTGCAGCAGGGTCCATTTAAATCCTATCTGCGCCTAGGGGTAAAAAAAGATTTTTGCATAATTCCCACACCCCAAGACTGCCTCTCTCTCTCTTTCATACTCCATCTGATCCTCTCTATCCTCTCTCCACACCCAAGGAGTTGGGCACAGGTTCAAGAGCCATCCAAGGAAGAATGATGCCTAGATTGAGAAGAAGGCAGCACTGCTAAAAGAGATGACTGCTGCTTCTTCAAAATAAATTTTGAAGAACTTCAAGATCAGATCTAGATCTGATTTTTAAAAAGTTGATTTAAAAGGAGAAGACCTCTAGATCCTATCTAAGTGGACACCAGTAGAGGCTAGGCGCATGCGTGGCTCCTTCCAGAATCTTAGGAATAATTAGGATCATCATAGGATAATCTGATTATCCAAAACAAGGTATGAAACTAAATTAGATTTATTTTTTTAAAATTTTAATATATGATCTTTAGAATTAGATTTGAGATGTCTTAGATCTGATTAGGATCATAAAAAAAATTTTGAAATATTCCTTCAGATCCAATCAGATCTGAACGATCCTATGCCAAAAAAATAGGGTTTTTTCTTTACATATATGGACTTAAGCAAGCATCTCAGAGCTGAAATGCTCATTTCAATTATGTAATCAAATTATTTGAATTCATCGAGAATGAGGAGGAGCCCTATATTTTCAAAAAGATTAGTGGAAGCACTATTGTCTTCCTCGTACTGTGCATAGATGACATCCTCCTAATTGGGAATGATATTCTCATGTTGACTACAGTCAAAATATGGTTGTCTAAAGAGTTCTCTATGAAAGATCTAGGAGTGGCATCCTTTATTCTAAAAATTAAGACCTATAAGGATAGACCGAATAAGATGCTAGGTCTCTCACAGAAAATGTACATAGAGAAGGTGCTAAAGAGGATTAGCATGAGAAACTCCAAGAGGGGTTTAGTACCCTTTAGACATGGCATTCATCTCTCCAAGAAGATGTGCCCTAGCACATCTGAGGAGATATGCATGAGCAAGATCTCTTATGCTTCGATAATAGGAAGGCTCATGTATGCCATGCTATGTACATGACCTGATATTACCCATGCTGTGAGTATCATGAGCAGATATTAGTCAAATCCAAGCAATGAGCACTGGACTTCTGTGAAATATATTCTTAAGTACTTGAGAAGAATTAAGGATATGTTTCTACTTTTTGGTAATGGAGAACTCTAGGTTCAAGGGTATACAAACTCAGATTTTATGTCCAATATAGATGATCAAAAGTCGACATCTGGAGGTATGTTTATTTGAAATGGTGGAGCTATCAGTTGGAAGAGTTTCAAGTAGATGGTGATAGCAGACTCCACCATGGAACCAGAGTACATCACTGCATCAGAGGCTACAAAGAAGACATTCTGGTACAAGAAGTTTACCACAGAGCTTGAAGTGATGCCATCAGATTGCATCCCTCTGTACCACGATAACAATGATGCCATAGCTTTAGCTAAGGAGCCAAGGTCTCACCAAAAATTCAAGCACATCAAGCGGCGATACCACCTCATCCACGATTACCTTGAGAAGGGATACGTCAAGATCAAGAGAGTCAACTCCATAAATAATGTGATAGATCCACTGACAAAACCATTGAGCCAGTAGAATATCGAAGCCCACCTTGGAAAGATGGGACCTAGATTTGTAGTAAATTGGTTTTAGGTTAAGTGGGAGTTTGTTAGATGTGTGCCCTAGAAGCCAGATTGGTTGAGACTTGTAATACACTTCTAAAAATAATTTTATAATTTTGACTATAAATTAATAAAAGAGTTATTTTCTATCATAGGGTGTATTTAAAGTGTCTATGATACATCCTTTGGGTTAATAAAAATGATAATTCATAATTTCAAGAGTTGAAAATTTAAGACATGAATTCTCATAATTAATTTATAAACTGCTTTCGATCGTAGGAACATCACAAGGATGGTGATCAATCCAGAAGGTTGGTGTATGATCACTTTCTTAGAATAGATGTGTCTTGAGTCTATGGTATAGAAATACCGAAGTGAGAGTACTGATACTCGTTAGAGAATGAGAGCATTAAGCGTAACCACCTCGAGCAGTCATAAGGAAGTCTATCTTCTCATCGATGACTGGCTCGATGCTATAGTAGTGTGTCTAGTTCTTTGACCTAAGGTTCATCGATAGTTTACCTTGAGGGTGTTGCAGTTTGACCACATCATAACTCAATCTCTTAGCCATTCAAAACTCTGAGGTATATGTCAGCTATAACATGTTCATTGTAGGAATTGGATTGCACCAATAGTTGATCTATCTACCTCGATAGATGAGTAGTAGCCCTATGATAATCATGAGATTGAGTTCTTAAGCCTATGGCTATGGTAGAGTGAAGATGATAGAAAGAGTTTCTATTAGGATTTCACATCGGACTCAAATCAAATGATTAATTCATATGATGGATGTTGGGTTTGATGAGTTCATCTTAACCCTAATCCTATCGGAGCTCAAGATAGAAGAACCCAATCACACAGGTAGCTGCATCGAGAGGTTTGCTTTCAATTCTAATGGGTTGCCATTATATACTGCTAGGTGTCACTGATAGGTTTTGGGAGTAATTAGAATGATTTTGATGATCGATCATTCCAATTGTATAAAATAAAAAAGTTTCGATCCATCAAAAGGTATTTCGATGATGTCGATGATAGAGATCATGACATGTCTCATTACCATATGAAACTAAACATAATTGGATCACACAAATAAGAGTTTGGGTCTAGATATCATCAATTAAGCTAACGTAGTTTGATTGATTTGGATTTGATCCAATCAGGTTCAAGGTAATCGTACTAGCATATGATTGAGCCTAGCTTTCTCTTTCTGTAATCTTTCTAATTTGTCGCAACTGAGTCAAATTTGATTTAACTTATTCCTATATCTTGAATGGATTTATTTTTATCTGACTGGAACAAGTCCAGGTTATATTAATTGTAGAGATTAAATCCATTCCCAGTGCAATTGGACTATGGTCAAAAGTCGACCCAATTAAGAGAATTAAGGATGACCTGATTAGATGCTTCTAAAAAATTTTCTAGAAATCTTTTTGATTAAATTTTTGGATATGTGATAGGGCTCAAGTTATGCTTTGGATGTGCCAATTTTCATGATTTATGGAGGTGCCTAGACTAAGTTTTGATAGAGTTTGATTTGAATCAAACTCTTAATGGAAGAGTCCTAGGCACAATGGACTCTTCCTTATCTACTCATGCCATCACCTTCCAAATTTTTGGCAACAAAACTAGATCAAATCTAGGTTTTCACATGGAGAATAAGTCCTAGAGTCCCTTTTATCAAATAATAAGTGATTTGATCAAAGAAGTACTCCAAATGGCATTGGGTTTAAGAAACCTTTTTCATGCCAAAGAGAGCATTGCATGATTTTAGTTTCCACACAGAGGTGCTGTCACCCATACCATATCCCATGCCCCTTCTCTCCTCTCTCTCCCTCTCTTCTACAAGCCTAAAAAGTTGGCACAAATCTAAGTTGAAGTCCAAGGTTTTTGGCATAAAATTTAGGATCTACGCGATGGAGTTCGTGAGATGGATGGACTGCCTTCAGAAATAGTTTTGAATGATCTAAAAATCAGATTTAGATCCGATCTTTGGAGGAGAGATCCATGAGGAGAAGAAACTCAGATCCTACCTGAGTGAAAATTGGTTGAGGCTAGGCGCGTGCATAGCTCCTTCCAGAACCTCAGGAACCAATAAGATCATTGCAGGGTAATCAGATTATTCAACAAGGTACCATAAATTAAATCTAATTTAATTTAATTTTTAATTTTTAATATTAGATCATCATGATCAGATCTGAGAACTCTTAGATATGATTGGATCATAGAAATTTTTATAGAAAAATCTATCTCATATCTGATCAAATCTGAACGATCCTATGGCAAAAAAATCAGATTTTTCTTCAATCAAGTAGTCATAAGGGAGTCTACCTTCTCGTCAATGACTAGCTCGATGCTATAATCGTGTGACTAGTTCTTTGATCTAAGGTGCATTGATACTTCATCTTGAGCATGCTATAGTTTGATTGCACCATAACTCGATCTTCTAGCTATTTAGAATCTTGAGGTGTATGTTGGCTATAGATGTTCATTGTTGGAATTGGATCGCACCAAGAAGTAATCTATCAACCTCGGTGGAGGAGTAGTCCTATGATGATCATGAGATTGAGTTTTTAAGCCTATGACCATGATAGTGTCAATTTATAAAAAGAAGTTTATATTTGGATTTTACATTAGACTCGAATCAAATAATTCAATCATATGATGGGTGTTGGATTTGACAAGTTCACCTTAACCCTAATCCTATTAGAGCTCATGATAGAAGAACCCAATTGTATAGGTAGCTTCATCGATAGGCTCATATTCGATTATGATAGATTACCACCATATACTACTAGGTGTCACTAGTGAATTTTGGGATCAATTAGAATTATGTTGATGATCAATGATTCTAATTGGATGAATCAAAAGAGTTCTAGTCCATCGAAAGATATTTCAATAATGTCAATGATAGAGATCGTGACATGTCCTATTATCATACAGAACTGAATCTAACTGAATCATACAAATAAGGATTTTGATTTGGATGTTATCAATTGGGCTAACCCTATTCGATTGATTTTGATTAGATCTAATTAAATTCAAGAAAATCATGCTAGCACATGATTGAGCCAAATATTCTCCTTCTATAGTTTTTTTGGTTCATCTCGACTGAACCAAATTGAATTTAGCTCATCTAGAAGTCCTATA
This sequence comes from Cocos nucifera, assembly GCA_006176705.1. Taxonomy (NCBI): domain Eukaryota; kingdom Viridiplantae; phylum Streptophyta; class Magnoliopsida; order Arecales; family Arecaceae; genus Cocos; species Cocos nucifera. The sequence goes on from QRFJ01000063.1 coordinate 640,214, forward strand.
TAGGTTTGTCCTAATCAAAACATGGCTTATCCTAGTGAGAATAGGCCTTATCTTGATAAAATAAAGCTTATCCTGAGGAGATCAGGGCATGTCCTAAAATCGTGAGATGAAATTTGGACAAGGCTCTCCTAGATATGAAAAAACTAGATCTAGGGTTTCAAAGCTAGATCTTGAAACTTTTCTAGATCAGCGGTGGAAGACTCAAAATTAATCTAATTAATTCTAAATATCAGATAATCCATAGATCTAAGATCATATTATACGATTATTGCATGACATTATAATCTAAATCAAAAATAAACAAGAAGAAAGGTTAATCACATCAACCTAGATCTACACTACATCTCATGCATGTATGAAAAAAATAAAAGATCAGATCTATTACCTGTGCGAGTTAGATGTTCTAACTTGCTGATCCAGGCTTGAGGATGAAATTACAAGTCGTACATACGTCTGACATCTAGGAGTCATCCACATGAACCCACGATAATGATCAAAAATTTAGATGCTGGAAATCAGCATAGTATGCTAGTATTGCACTGATCTTTCTTCCACGATTGATCAGATACCTCCTTTCTTCTAGATTGGACTCTAGACACCTAGTTTTATGCCTATTGAATCTCAACACCTAGAGGTTCTCTTGTCCTGATTTCACACACCTCAAAGCACTCTCAAAGGTCTGTAACCTATGAAAATTTTAAGCCAAAATTCGTTCAAAATATATAGGAAAAGAAAAGTCCTTGTCTAGGTCAAATACTAGACAAGGAAATGTCAAACATGGCAAGTCAAGGGGTGCCCAAGAGTTAGGCGTGTTAGATTTGTGCCCTAGAAGCCAGATTGGCTAACACTTGTAATACACTTCTGAGGGCAATTTTATAATTTTAACAATAAATTAATAAAAAAAATATTTTCTATCATAGTATGTATTTAAAGTGTATGTGATACATCCTTTGAGTTAATGGTAATGACAATTCATATTTTTAAAGAGTTGAAAATTTAAGATAAGAATTTTCATAATTAACTCATAAACTGCTCCCGACCATGGGATCATCATGAGGATGGTGATTAATCTAAAAGATTGGCGTACGATCATTTTCTTTGAGTAGATGAGTCTTGAGTCTATGGTGTGGAGACACCAGAGCAAGAGTACAGATACTCGTTAGAGAATGAGGGCACTGAGCGTGACCATCTCGAGCATTCATAAGAAAGTCTACCTTCTCGTCGATGACTGGCTCGATGTTGCAGTAGTGTGTCTGGTTCTTTGATCTGAGGTATATCGATAATTCACCTTGAGGGTGTTGTAGTTTGACTATACCATAACTCGATCTCCTAGCCATTCAGAATTCTAAGGTGTATGTTGGCTATAGTACATTCATGTAGGAATTGGACTGCACTAATAATGGATCTATCTACTTTGGTAGATGAGGAGTAGCCCTATGATCATCATGAGAATCAAGTCCATAAGCCCATGGCCATGGCAGACTGAAGATGATAGAAAGAGTTTCTATAAAGGATTTTACATAGGACTCGAATCGAATGATTAATTCATATGATGGATGTTAGGTTTGACGAGTTTACCTTAACCCTAATCCTGTCGGAGCTTAAGATAGAAGAACCCAATCACATAGGTAGCTAATCGAGAGGTTCATTTTTACTTCTGATGGATTGCCACCATATACTACTAGGTGTCTCTTATGGATTTTGGGAGCAATTAAAATGATTTTGATGATCGATCATTCTAATTGTATGAATTAGAAAACTTTTGGTCCATCAAAAGGTGTTTCGATGATGTCGATGATGGAGATCATGATATATCTCATTACCATATGAAACTGAACCTAACTAGATCATACAAATAAGGGTTTAGGTCTAGATATCATTAATGAGGTATCCTAGTTCGATTGATTTGGATTAGATCCAATCAGGTTCAAGGTAATCATGCTAGCACACGATTGAGCCTGACTTTCTCCTTCTATAATCTTTTTGATTTATCACAATCGAGTTGAATTTGATTTGACTCATTCCTATATCTTGATTGAGTTTATTTTTATCTAACTGGAATAAGTCTAGATCAGATTAATTTTGAAAATTAAATTCATTCATAGTGCAATTGGACAAAGGTCAATAGTTGATCCAATTGAGAGAATTGAGGGTCACATGATTAGAGAATTGTAAAAATTTCTTTAAAAATTATTTTAATTTACTTTATGGATATGTGATAGGACATGAGTTATACTTTATGCGTGCAAAATTTTGTGATTTTTGGCGATCCCTAGTCTAGGTTTGTATAGATTGATTTGGACCAAACTCTTCAGGGAAGAGCTCTAGATGTACATGGACTCTTCATTATCCTTTCATGACACCATCTTCTAGATTGATTTTGGGCATCAAAACTAGATGCGATCTGGGGTATTTCGTGGAGATCAGGTATAGGAGTCCCAATGGTCAAATTAATAAGGTTTTTGGTCAAAAAAGGACTCTTTATGGTGCTATGTCTAGTATAAGAACTCTTCTCATGAAATTGCCTTAATGTAATTTATTTTTTCCATACCCAAAGGAGCCTTCCCTCTAATATCCACACACCCTCTATCCTCTCTCTCCCTCTTTTCTACATGCCTAAAAGGTTAGGCATAAATCTGAGTTGAAGGTCTAAGATTTTTGGCATAAGATTCAGCATCTATACGACGTTATTCGTAAGACAAACAAGCTGCCCTCAGAAGTTGTTTTGAAGGAATTTGAAATCAGATCTAGATTTGATTTTTAAAGAAGAGATTCATGAGAAGTATATGTTTAGATCTTGTCTAAGTGGATATCGGTAGAGGCTAGGCACATGCGTGGCTCCTTCCAGAACCTTAGGAATCAACAGGATCATCATAGGATAATTAGATTACCAAATCAAGTACATAAAATTAAATCTAATTTAATTTAATTTTTATTTTTTAATATCAGATTTCTATGATTAGATATAAGAAGTCTTAGATCTAATTATAATTTTAGAAAAAAAAATTAATATATTTCTTCAGATCCAATCAGATTTAAACGATCCTGTGCCAGGAAAATAGATTTTTCGTTCAACTGGTATCAGAGCTACAGTTGTAGTTCTTTGGATCTATTTTAGATCTAATTTTATTTTTATTTTTTATCTAATATTAAAAATTTTTAGATGTCATATCAGATGTGATTAGATCTAAAATTAAAAAATTAAAATTAAATTATTTAAATCTAATATGTATGAGATGCATGACTAGACTGGGAATATAATAGTTCTATATGTAGTCTAGTATAATCATGTTGTTAATTTGATTAAATATAATTATAGATCTATTTAATTTTTATTTTTCTAATATTTAATTATTATAATCAGATCTAAAAAATAGAAAATAAAGTTTTTAATTTTTGATTTATTTATATGTGATATGAAAAGATGCATGTTTAGACTAGTTGTAGAATTATTTTACAAATTATCTAGAATAGTTTTATTTTGATATGATCAAATTTAAATCTATTTTTTAGATATTATATATGATATTTTAGCTATAAGAAATATGCATGCTTAATTTAGTGATGATACATGAGATGCATGCAAAGCATGTATTAGCTAGATCATTAATTATATATGTGATATATGATCTAGATCTAACTAGTTTTGTAGTTTCAATTATATTTTTGATTAAGACGTTCTCCTTGGCCATCTGGTCATAAGAATAAAGTAGGGTTTAAATACCCTCTCCTTCCATTCGATGACGTATTCTTATGGCATGTAGGGATGCTGTGCATTCGTCTTTAATCAAAAATCAGAACTTATTTTCTGCAAAATCCTAGATTCTAAAACCTTAGAATTTTGATATATATTTTTTATTTATGAATCCAAACTTAATTAAGAATTAAGATTATGAAATTAATTAGGTATAAAATTAAGAATTTTCAGATTTAAGACATTTTCATAAAATTTGGTTCGAGCTTGGGTAGCTCAATTAGGTCTAACGGTTGATCAAATCGAATCAAGAGTTGGTTAGGTGGGATCAAGAGTGCTTAGAATTGACAAGCCCAATAGTTGTAAGTCTGGGTCAGGGTCGACTCATAGCCATATGTGATCGATCCAATTAAGATCTAATTTGACTTCGTGGTTCGAGCCTAGATTGTAGGCTAATTCGATTAATTCTGATTCAATAATTTGGTGTCTAAGATAAGTTTGGCAGATACGATCGATTGATTTTTAATTGGGAGCTACTCGATCTCATGCATTCTTGTCAAGTTAATGGCATATCCCTTCCACCGATCTCACTTACCTGGCCATTTGTGTCAATCCAATTCTGATTTGAGGTGGCTAATAGTTTGAGCTAACCCATGCCACTAGGCTTGTCATAACCATTATGATTGAGTCAAGTCTAAGAGACCTAAATTGAATCTTCCTAAGAAAAGATTAAGTTAATTAGTCTTCCACCATTATAGATGTGTGAGCCCTTCCCGGGGTTGATTAATCTCGGCTGGTTATAGTGGTTCAGTTGTACCAAAAAGGTACAACCATGTCTATTAGGTAATAGATGCTATGGGTTGGAGGATGGGTTGGTCTCAATATTCTTGATACAGTAAGGGATCCAATCAGAAATCCAATTCATGTAAATGATGGGTCTGACTTAGCTAAGGAGTGGATTAATATTTCAAGCATGGTGAGATTCATAAATTAGAGACTAGGATTAGCTACACCATGATTAGAGAATCATTAGATAAGAGTTGTCTACTCATCGGTTGACCAATCACCAATAACTATTAGGTGAGATGGTGAGTCAGTTGGTGAGATCCACCATCCACTAGAAATCAATTGATCTTGAAGATTTTCACATCTCTGCCCAGCGACTGTAGGGATCCAAAAAAATAATGGGAGCCTAATTTATTTAAAAAAATAAAATTTTTAAATAAATTGATTAAGTCTAATTACAAAATCTAACCAAAAATTTTGATTCTCTATAGAAAAATGTCTGCGTCCAACCCACTAGCCCGTATCCTGGACACCCATAGACTAACCAGACCCAACTTCAAGGATTGGCTCTGGAACTACAAAATTATTTTGGATTTTGAAAAGTTGACTCATGTGTTGGAACAGGATCCTCCCACTTTACCAGTCCATTGATCAGAGAGCATCTCTAGCGAAGTGGATGGATGATGACAACAAAGCCAGGTATTAAATATTGGGCTCGATGTCTGATGAGCTCTAGCACCAATATGAATATATTAAGACTAGCCATCAAATGTTGGCTCACCTATAAGAGTCGTTTGGTGAACAATGTCGCACAGCCAAATATCAAGTCACTAGAAGACTTTTTAAGACTCAAATGCGTAATGGACAGTCGGCCCAAGATCATTGTCTAATGATGATCAAGGACTTAGAAGAGCTTGAGAAGCTTGGTGTCATGTTGGACAAGGATTTGTAGATTGATATAATTTTGTAATTCTTGACTAATGCATATGGGCAGTTCATCATGAACTATCATATGCATAAACTACAGAATACTCTGACAGAACTTATGAATATGCTGATTACTGCTGAGCTTTCTATGAAAGATTCTAAAGGCTCAATATTTACTGTGGAGTGGACTTCTTCCAAGAGAAAGCTTTTTGGAAAGAAAAAGAAGTCTGTGAAGAAGTAGAAGATGGATGGTGGGAAAAAGAAGAAAGCAGAGCCAAAGAAGCAGGCCGCTGATAAAGAAAAATATTTTCATTGCAACACAGACGATCATTGAAAGTGAAATTGTCTCTTGTACCTGGCCAGCCTGAAGAACAAGAAGGAGGCAGGTCCTTCTGGAGGTATGCTCGTTATAGAATCTAACCTTATAGTTTCTTCTGTATCCAGTTGGATGCTTGACTCTGGTTCTAGTGCTCACTTATGCACTTCTATGTAGGGTCTTGAGGATAGCAGGAGGCTGAGGGATGGTGAGATGATTCTATGCATCGAAAATGGAGCAAGAATTGCAACAGTGATCGTGGAAACAAATTCTCTATGATTATCGTTAGGATTAGATTTAGTTCTTAGAGACTATTTTTATGTGTCTGCAGCAAGCAGAAATTTGATTTCTATTTCATGTTTAGCACAGGAAGGCTATATAATTAGTTTTCCTAAGGACCATTGTAATATTCTTTATGAAAGAAATAAAATTGCAAGTTGTTTTCTTATAAATGGTCTCTATCAGTTACATATTGATGTTTTGATTTTCAATATCGAGCAAAACGTGAATGCCATAGGATCAAAATGACCTAGGAATAGTCTAAATGATAGGTATATGTGGCACCTTATGCTAGGTCATATAGCAGAAGACAGGATTAACAAATTGAAGAAATCTGGGCTATTGAGTTCATTGACTTTCGAGTCATATCTGATTTATGAATCATGCCTTCATGACAAAATGACCAAGCTCCCTTTTGTAGGACATGGGGAAAGGGCCACAAACTACTTGCCCTAGTACATACTGATGTGTGCGGCCCATTTGATGTATTGGCCAGAGGCAACTATGTCTATTTCATCATCTTTACTGATGATTTATCATGGTACGGGTATGTGTATTTGATGCGACATAAATTTGAAGCTTTTAAAAAGTTCAATGAATTCAAACATGAAGTAGAAAAAAACCAAAAAATCCATTAAGATTCTTCGATCAGATTGAGTAGGTGAATACCTTAGTTAGAAATTCCTAGACTATCTTAAGCAAAATGGCGTAGTCTCTCAATGGACTCCATCTAGAACACCTCAACTCAACGAGGTTTTAAAATGAAGAAATCGGATCTTATTTGGTATGGTTCGATCTATGATGAGCTTCATGGACCTTCCTGAGTTTCTTTGGGGACATAGTCTAATGACCGCTATATATTTATTGAATAGGGTTTCCTCTAAAATTGTTCCTACTACACCGTATGAGATATGTCATGGTAAGAAATCAAGTCTGAGTCATCTTAGAATTTGGGATTGTCCAACTCATGTCAAGAGACAACAGGTGGACAAGTTAGAGTATAGGTCCTTTAAAGCTTGGTTCATAGGATATCCTAAAAAATCATTAGGATATTATTTCTACATTCTGAAAGACCATAATATGATTGTGAGTCAACATGCCATCTTTCTTGAAAAATAGTTTATTCAAGATGGTGGCATCGGAAGGCAGATTAGGCTCGAGGAGAAAGTCTCCCTAGAGCAACGAGCTAAGGACCCTATGAAATCCAATCAAATTGAGCCAATCCAATCACTACCTCCTCCACCTCATAGATCAAAAAGGATATTCTATCCTTCTATAAGGTACTTAGGTACTATTTTAGAGGACGTAGAGAAAATATTCCTCATGAAAAATGGGGTTCATGATGATGATCCCAAAATCTATGATGAGGCGATATTAGATATCAACTCTGAGAAATGGTTAGAGGCAATGAAGTCAGAGATTGACTCAATGCACTTGAACCAAGTCTAGACCTTAGTAGATCCATTTGAAGGTATAATACCTATTGGGTGTAAATGGATCTACAAGAGAAAGATGGGTGTAAATGAAAATGTAGAGACATTCAAGGCTAGATTAGTGGCGAAAGGGTATAATCAGCATGAAGGCATTGACTATTAGGATGCCTTCTCATCAGTAGCCATGCTAAAATCCATCCACACATTACTTGCTATTGTAGCCTATTTAGATTATGAAATATGGCAGATGGACATGAAAATGATCTTCTTAAATGGATATCTTAAGGAAGATATCTATATGGAACAACCGCTAGATTTCACATCCAGTGATGCTGATCACAAGATCTGTAAGCTGCAAAGATCCATCTATGCACTTAAGCAAGCATCTTAGAGCTGAAATGCTCATTTCAATGATATAATCAAATCATTTGGATTCATCAAGAATGAGGAGGAACCATGTGTATTCAAAAAGGTCAGTGGGAGCACTATTGTCTTCCTTGTACTACACGTGGATGATATCCTCTTTATTGGGAATGATATTCCCATGTTGACCATTGTTAAAATATAGTTATCAAAAGAGTTCTCTATAAAAGACCTAGGAGAGGCATCCTTTATTCTAGGAATTAAGGTCTATAGGGATAGACCGAATAGGATGCTGGGTCTCTCATAGAAGATGTATATAGAGAAGGTACTAAAGAGGTTTAGCATAAAAAACTCCAAGAGGGGATTGGTGCCCTTCAGACATGGCATTCATCTCTCCAAGAAGATGCATCCCAACACACCTGAGGAGATTGAATGCATGAGCAAGATCCTTTATGCTTCGGCAATAGGAAGCCTCATGTATGCCATGCTATGTACACGATTTGGTATTGCCCATGCTGTGAGTGTCACGAGTAGATATCAGTCGAATCCAGATGAAGAGCACTGGACTTCTGTGAAATGTATCCTTAAGTACTTGAGAAGGACTAAGGATATATTCTTGGATTTTAGTAATGGAGAAATTTAGACCTAGGGTTATACGGACTTAGATTTTATGTCTGATATAGATGATCAAAAGTCGACATCTGATAGTCTGTTTATGTGTAATGGTGGTGCTGTTAGCCGGAAGAGTTCAACTGACGAAGCCTTTAGGCTAGTAGAAGATCAAAGCCCATCTTGAGAAGATGGAACTTAGATTTGTAGCCAATTGGCTTTAGGTCAAATGGGAGTTTGTTAGATGTGTGCCCTAGAAGCTAGATTGGCTAACACTTGTAATACACTTCTAAGGATAATTTTATAATTTTGACTATAAATTAATAAAAAAAATATTTTCTATCATAGTGTATATTTAAAGTGTATGTGATACATTCTTTGAGTTAATGATAATAACAATTCATATTTTCAAAGAGTTGAAAATTTAAGACATGAATTTTCATAATTAACTCATAAACTACTCCCGACTGTGGGATCATCATGAGAATGGTGATTGATCAAAAAAGTTGGTGTATGATTGCTTACTTTGAGTAGACGAGTCTTGAGTTTATGATGTGGAGACATCGGAGCGAGAGTATAGGTAGTTATTAGAGAGTGAGGGCACCGAGCATGACCACCTCAAGCATTCATAAGGAAGTCTACCTTCTCATCGATGACTGGCTTGATGTTGTAGTAGTGTGTCTGGTTCTTTGATCTGAGGTGTATCGACAATTCATTTTGAGGGTGTTGTAGTTTGACTATACCATAACTTGTCTCCTATCCATTCAAAATCCTGAGGTGTATTTTGGCTATAGTACGTTCATTGTAGGAATTAGACTACACCAATAAGGGATCTATCTACCTCAGTAGATGAGGAGTAGCCCTATGATGATCATGAGAATTGAGTCCATAAGACCATGGCCATGGCAGAGTGAAGATGATAGAAAGAGTTTCTATAAAGGATTTCACATAGGACTCGAATCGAATGATTAATTCATATGATAGATATTGGGTTTGACGAGTTCACCTTAACCCTAATCCTGTCGGAGCTCAAGATAGAAGAACCCAATCACATAGGTAGCTACACCGAGAGATTCACTTTCAGTTTTGATGGGTTGCCACCATTTACTGCTAGGTGTCACTAGTAGATTTTGGGAGCAATTAGAATGATTTTGATAATCGATCATTTTAATTGTATGAATAAAAAAGTTTTGGTTCATCGAAAGGTGTTTCGATGATGTCGATGATGGAGATCACGACATATCTCATTACCATACAGAACTGAATCTAACTGGATCATACAAATAAGGGTTTGGGTCTGGATGTCATCAATTGAGCTAACCTAGTTCGACTGATTTGGATTAGATCCAATCAGGTTCAAGGTAATCGTGCTAACACACGATTGAGCCTGACTTTCTCCTTCTGTAATCTTTCTGATTCATCGCAACCGAGTCAAATTTGACTTGACTCATTTCTATATCTTGAATGAGTTTATTTTTATCTAATTAGAGTAAGTCTAGATTAGATTAATTATGAAAATTAAAATCATTCCTAATGCAATTGGACTAGGGTTAATAGTTGACCCAATTGAGAGAATTGAAGGTCACATCATCAAAGAATTTTAGAAATTTCTCTAAAAATTATTTTGCTCTAATTTTTGGATATGTGATAGGGAACTTGTTATTCTATGGGTGTTCAAAAATTTGTGATTTTTGGAGGTGCCTAGACTAAATTTGATAGAGTTTGATTTGGATCAAACTCTCAAGGGAAGAGTCCTAGATGCATATGGACTCTTCCTTATCCTATATCCCATAAGAGACATCCTCGATAGTAGAATGCTCTGGAGTTGGTCACGTTCAATGATGATGTACCCATACATCTTACCTATATGCTATACCAGTGTCTCCACACTCCTTGGTTAAGAGGACAACCAACCTATATGGCATACAGTGATCTATGCTCGATAAATGCTGTCATCCTATTTAACAGCCTATCATTTAGTCGTGAACTGATTTAAGGACTAATTGATAAATTCTCTTTTTATCAAAACTAAATAATCCTAAGGACTTCATCACAAAAATGGAGTTCATTAGAAGATGAAGATTTATGATGAAAAATATGCCAAAGTATTTTATTTATCAATGATCAATTACATATATAAAGTAGCACAACCATTAATAGGCTAACGATTGGCTTTCGGAACATAATTCCCAACAACTTCCACTTGTCCTAAAGCCACTCAGCATAGTATCTAATATCCATCTTAGACTTATGGCTGTCGAACTCCTTGATTGCCAGGGCTTTAGTGAAGGAGTCGGCTAAGGTCTTCTTTCCATCGATCTTTTGAAGTCCGACGTCATCACGATCCACGATCTCACAGACCAGATGAAAGCAGCACAGAATTTGCTTTATCCACTGGTGTGCCTTCAGTTCCTTTGCTTGAGCTATGGCGCCAGTGTTGTTGTAGTATAGCAGGATTGGACCATCAATGAAGGGTGCTACTTTGAGCTCGGTGATGAACTTCCTCAGCCACATGGTTTTCTTTGTTGCATCTGATGCTACCATGTACTCTGCTTCGCAAATAGAGTCTGCCATTGTATGTTGCTTGAAACTTTTTCAACATATGGCTCCACCATTTAGAGTAAAGATATACCTCGACACGTTTTTGTTGTCTTTATGGTCAGATTGAAAGCTGGAGTCTGTAAATCCCACCAATTTCAGATCTAACTCACCATAAACCAACCATTGGTCCTTAGTATTTCTTAAATACTTAAGGATGGTTTCAACCATCTTCCAATGATTTTCTCTAGGGTTAGATTGATATGTACTCACTACTCCTAGTGTGTATGCTACGTCTGATCTCGTACATATCATTGCATATATGATAGACCCCACTATCAAAGCATATGGGATTTTACTCATACGCTCTCTTTCTTCAGGAGTTGCCGGACAATCCTTCTTAGGGAGTGAAATTTCTTGACCTATCGAGAGATAGCCCTTTTTGAAATTCTCCATGCTGAATCTCTTCAGCACAGTTTCTATGTACGTAGACTGGGACATACCAAGCATCCTTTTAGATCTATCCATATAGATTTTCATCCCTAGGATGTAGGATGCTTCACCCAAGTCCTTCATGGAGAATTATGATGACAACCATATTTTTATTTCCTATGGTATGGGGATGTCATTTTCGATTAAGAGGATGTCATCCACATACAAAATAAGAAATACAACTATTGGACCATTTGCCCATTTATAAGTACAGGATTCTTCTCCATTCTTAACGAAGCCATAAGTTTTGATCACTTTATCAAAATGTGTGTTCCAACTCCGAGATGCTTGCTTCAATCCATAAATGGATCTCTGAAGCCTGCACACCTTGGACTTATCTGTGGATATGAATCCGTCAGGATGTATCATATACACCTCTTCGGTCAGCTTTCTATTTAGGAAAGCTATTTTCACATGCAACTGCCAGATCTCATAGTCCAGATGGACAACTATTGCAAGCATTATCCGAATGGATTTGAGCATTGCCACTGAGGAAAATGTCTCATCATAGTCAATACCACAACGTTGATGATATCCCTTGACAACCAGATGGGCTTTATAGGTCTCCATCTTTCCGTCTGTACCTCTTTTTCTTTTGAATATCCTTTTATATGCAATGGATTTAACCCCTTCAAGTGGGTCAACTAATGTTCATACATCATTGACCTTCATGAAATCCATTTTGGATCTAATGGCTTCTAGCCATTTCTCAGAGTTGGATCTCTGCATAGCATCCAAGTGATCGGATCTTCATCATTCTCATCGAGTTCGATGGAATCACCATCCTAGACCAAGAACCCATAGTATCTATCCGGATGTTGCAATACTCTACCAGATCGCCTTAATGGTGTAGATTCACTAGACTTCGGATCTGATTTGATCAAATCTAACTTAGGTTTAGTATTCTGTGTCAGACTTTCTACCTATTGAACTTCATCAAGTTCAACCTTAGAGACAACAGTTCCTTCACTAAGGAACTTCTTTTGCAAAAAGGTTATCCTAAGGTTGACGAACATCTTTTGTTCATCAGCATGATAGAAATAATATCTTTGGTCTCTTTTAGGTATCCTATAAATGCGCACTTATCAGACCTAGGTCCAAGTTTATCTATAATTAATCATTTAACATAAACTGGGCACCCCCAGATCCTGAGGTGTGAAAGTGCTAGCTTATGTCCTGTCCATATCTCATATGGAGTTTTAACCATAGATTTACTTGAAACCCTATTTAAAAGATAGCAAGCCAATTTGAGTGCATATCTCCAGAGGGATATTGGCAAGCTAGCAAAACCCATCATGGATCGGACCATGTCTAATAGAGTTTGATTCCTCCTTTCAGATACATCATTATGCTGTGTTCCTAGTGGAGTCCATTAGGAGAGAATCCCATTATCTCCTAGATATGTGAGAAACTCATCGAAAAGGTATTTCCCTCCTCGATCAGACCAAAGAGTTTTAATACTCTTTTTAATTTTTTTTTCTACTTCACTTTGGAATTGTTTGAACATTTTAAAAGAATCTGACTTATGTTTCATCAGATAGACATATCTATATCTATATAGATAATCTTTGAAAGTGATGAAGTAGACATATCCACCTCTGGCACTTATGCTCATTGGTCCACATACATCAGTATGTACTAGACCTAAGAGCTCAATGGCTCTCTTATCTTTTTCAGTAAAAGTTGACTTGGTCATTTTATGAATAAGACAGGATTCACAGATTGGAAGTGATTCACAATCACTAAGTTTGAGGATACCCACTTGAGCCAACCTGCTTATCCTATTTTTGTTTATATGACCTAGCCTACAGTGCCATAAGTAGATATCTGTCACATTATCTAGTCTAGGATGTTTGCCAATTGAATAGACTATATTAACAGATTGTGATAACATATATACACCATTATTCAATTATCCATAAAAAGCAGTAACACCATTCACAATGACATTACAAACTCATTTCTTTATTGAAATTTCATAATTATTCATGGCCAAATGGCCTACAGAAATGATATTTAAAAAAAAACTAGAATAAAAATGACAATCACTAAGAATAACGGTATGAGATTCAAATACAAGTTTCAAAATTTTTAAAGCTAGAACTGGAACTGATCTTCCATCTCCAATGTTCAGAAATTTTTTGACTTACTTGAATCTTCTACTGACCTGCAACCTCTGCAATGAATTATAAATGTGATAAGGGCTTCCAGTATCCAATATCCAATCAGTAATATCATAAATAGAGAAATTGCATAGAGTTATCATATAAATATCTTGCCCAGCAGTAGCTTGCTTTTTTCTCTGACTGTTCGGATCCAGGAAAGTAATGTATTGAGAACAATTCTCCTTTCAGTACCTCCGTTTCTTGCAAAAGAAGCATTTAGCTTGACTCTTATCGAGCTTGATTTTCCTAGTTTGGCCTTGCAAAGATGTCCTAGCTCGAACTTGCACCTTCTTAGCTTTCTTCTTCTTGTTCTTCTTTCCTTTTCCAAAGGGTCAAGAATGAGAAGATGAACCTTCCACTAAGTTCACCGGCTCCTTATGAAGCTGGTGATCCTTCTCAAAGTTCTAAAGTAACTCATGGTAGTCAACTTCAGGCTTTGACATTCTATAATATGTAAGGAATGCGAGATAAGACTCGGGTAGTGAGTTCAGTATTGCATCTTTCCCAAGCTGTTTGTGCAAGAAAAAGTCGAGCTTGCTCAAGCACTCTATCAGCTCGATCATGTATAGTACATGATCAGTGATAGAGGCTCCATCCCGCATTCTGGTGTTGAAGATGGCATAACTAGTCTTATGTCTCTCCACGTCATCGGGTGTGCCAAAGAAATCCTTCAACACTTGAAGCATGTCCTTTGGTTGAGCCGTCTCAAATCTATAACTGAACTTACCACTCATCATAGCCAGCATAATGCAATGCACCGTGGTTCAGTCATTGAGCCACTTCTGATAAGTGTCTTTGACAGTTCCACATGCATTTGCAATTGGCTCCTCAGGTGCATCATCTATTATCATATGTAGGATGCGTTCATGCTCCAGGACAATCTTTAACTTTTGGTATCAGCTACTAAAGTTGGGTCCCACCAACTTATCATTATCCAACAATGATCAGAGCGATAGAAAAGTGGCCATATCTACACAAAGAAAAACAATAATCTAATTAGTAATTGATTCACTAAACCTAAAGATTTGAACTTTTAATCAAAAGGTTCTCCCACTATTTTATTCAAATTGGTAGCCTCTACCTCCAATTCGAGGAATTATCCTAATTTCTTAGTGGGTACTAGAATCCACATAGACTGCACATGAGCCCAACTTTGATTGGCCAACCCATGTGCATTAAGGATAGGTTCATAATCAATTATTTTTCTAAATAACTTCTAGTAATTAAATTTTGCTCCAGCCCCTGATCAGTTGGCTTTGGCCTTCTCAGAAAAGGGTTCAGTTAGGTCCAACCATTAACATGACCATACTTGGCTCATCAAACCAATGAATGATCAAGCCCAACTTAGGTTGGCCTACCTGACTACTATTTAGAAAGATGCATCCAAGAGATCATATAATGAATGATAATTCCATCAACCGATAAGCACCAGGCCTTTGGGCCTCCATTGATTATCCAACTGATGGACCTATTATCATCCATTTTAATGGAAGGCTATGATCCAGTTATCATATAACTATTTTATTTTAGGGACCTAATAATTTTAGAGAATTTAATTTGAAGATGAGCAAAGATCAGATGAACCAGCTTGTCATGATTCTCCCACTAATTTCACTAAGTCAGCTTAAGGGAGACTATTAATAGGCTAGTCTAGGAGCACCTAAATCAGTCAAACTGATTTACCTAACTGACATGGGTTAGGTCGAATAGTCAAATGATCCGATCAAAATATAATTTCACCAAGAGGCTAGATAAGTTCGATCAGTAGGAGGGTCTGCCAAAGCTTGCCTTAGACATCATAAAAAATGGTCAGGTAAGCGAGCTACCAATTAAACACCACTGGTCTGGTTTACCTTAGATACCAACATGTTTAATTAGTTTCAATTAGATCAACCTAACAGTTTGTACTATACCGCATAGCCAAGAATCAAGTCCATCTTGGGTCTCGTTAAAGACATGGACTTGACCAACTACAACTATTGTAATTGATCAAGAGAATTCTTGATCTAATCTAAGACAATAATTGATTAGATTTAGTCAATTCTCTAATTAAGTTCATTCTTTAATCTAACCCTAGGTCTAATCCAATTAGTGGACCTAATTCCCACTAACCCATTTAACCTAGTGTGTTATGATTCATGTCTTAGGATCTTCAATTTACAATCCTAGATCCTAATCAAAAAACTTATTAATTCTTAATTAAGTTTTGGGCTGAGGATTGGGGGTTGGCTTTTCAAAAATGATTTTCATGCTTGTAGAATATTTTTACAACATGGTTCTACTAACCAAGTTGCATGTTTGATTTATAATCAATATGCAAGTAAGAAGAGCATGAAACTACTTTAGATCTAATCTAAACAAGTTCATATAATTGAAATAATTTCAACATCAATCAATCATAAGTAAATTTAGATCAAATCTAACATATTTATGATGATTAAAATTAAATTAAAATATTTTTAATCAGATCATAAAATCTCTTAGATCTAATCTAAAATTTTATGATCAAAGTTTTAGATCAGCACGTACTAGGATAACCTTTTCACTATAAGTGGTAAACCTTACAGTAGGACAACCTTATAAGATCAATTTGTGCAATCTAAAATTTTATTTTTAGATTTAAAATATTTTTAAATAAATCATAAATAATATCAGATCATAACTAATAAGTTTATGAATAAGATTAGATCTATACGAACTAGGACAACCTTTGCACTGCAAGAGGTAAACCTTACAACAAGACAAGCTTAAAGCAGTTCGTATGATCTAAGATTTTAATTTTAGATTTAAGTATCATATTATTAATTAGATCAAATCCAAAAATAATTCAACCATGCATCAATAATCATATAATAATTAACCTGGCTCTGATATCAATTAAAGGAACCAGATCTATGGTTTCAGGACTAGATCTTGAAACTTTTCTAGATCAGTAGTGGAAGACTCAAAATTAATCTAATTAATTCTAAATATCAGATAATCCATAGATCAAGATCATATTATATGATTATTGTATGATATTTAAATCTAAATTAAAAATAAATAAGAAGAAAAGATTGATCACATCAACCTAGATCCACACTACATCTCATGCATGTATGAAAAAATAATAGATCAGATCTATTATCTGAGCGAGTTAGACGTTCTAACTCACTGATCTAGGCTTGAGAATGAAGTTCCAAGCCATACACACGTCCGACATCTAGGAGTCATCCACACAAGTCCACGATCATGATCAAAAATCTAGATGCTAGAAATTAGTATAGTATGCTAGCACTGCGCTAATCTTTCTTCAATGGTTGATCAGATGCCTCCTTTCTTCTAGATTAGATTTTAGACACCTAATTTTGTATCTATTGAATCTCAATGCCTAGAGGTTCTCTCTCCCTAATTTTTGCACACCTCAAATCCCTCTCAATGTTCTATAATTCATGAAAATTTCAAGCCAAAATTTATTCAAAATATATAGAAAAAGAAGAGTTCTTATCTAGGTCAAATACTAGACAAGGAAAGGTCAAATAGGGTAAGTCAAGGGGTGCCCAACTCTTAGGCACTCCCTCCAAAATTTTTGGCATGTACCAGCAAGAAAAGGCACACAAGATAAGGGGTTTCTCATATGGAATAAGAGAGAAATTAATTAGAAGAGGGAGCAGCACCTTTTGGGAAGAGTTTGGGTTTGTTAGGATTCTATCTCATAGAATCAAATATCAAAACAAACTCCTTCTTTAACTTGGTCTTCTACCCAATTACCATATGAGAAAGAGAGGGAGAGAGGGGGCATATGTGAAGATTAGGAAGAAAAGGATTTTCTATAAAAAATACCAAAAAAATAGCATGGGGGCATTGGGACTAAGGTGGTGCAAGGAGGAATCCAAGTCTTACTAGGATTCTATCTATGACTTGCTCAAAGTGGTTTCTTAAACAAAATTAAACCAAAACCAACTCAACCAAATTATATTAGGTTCTAACCCAATTAATGGTTTAATTAAATTAGATTAAGTCAAATTTAATTTTAATTTAATTTTCTAATCAAATTAGCTAATTGGGTTAACCTAAGTCCTAGTTAGACTAGGACTAGTTTTTTTCTTGCACTTGACTTATCAAATAAGTCAATTGGACTTGATCCAACTAAGAAGAAACCTTATCTAATTAAATTATATTTAATTAGACTTAATCTCAACCCATTGGCTTAATCAAATTAAGTCAATTAGCAATCAAATTGCTAATCAATCCTCCTGCAACACTTGCACTAGGTTAAATATCAATCGTATTGATCATTTAACCCTAGAACGATTCTCAATCATTGATCAACCATCAGATCAGATAGTGAGCTCTAATGTGTGTGACCTCATAGATCCAAACCTAAGTCAGTAGTATAGGAATAAATTTCTATACCAATTAAAGTGACCATCCAGCAATAATATCCAACGATCGGATAGGTCGAATGTGTAAAAAACCATCCTTAGAACCTATGCGGATATAGTTTCCATATAATTCATCTCCTTGATCAAAATGCTCGTAGGACACCTCAGTGTTCAACTATCAACTCTGATCAGATTGACCATATTATATATTAAAATATTAAATCCATCTGATGGATTATCCTAGCTAAGGTTTTGCTATATTAAAATACAGTGATACATTCTTCTCCAACTATTATAGTGGTCAATTCCATCTTGATCACACACCAACTTCATAAGTACTTGATTGTGCCCAGAAGTCTTTCATTACTGAATTAAAAATTTAGTTAGTCTGGTACCAAAGCATAGTGCATTGCTTGCAAGTCGCTGAGGTGATCTCAGGTCTAAGGGATACTTATACCTATATCCCATCAGAGACATCCTCGATAGCAGAATGCTCTAGAGTTGATCATGTTCAATGATGATGTAACCATATATCTCACCTGTATGCCATACCAGTATCTTCATACTCCTTGGTTAAGAGGACAACCAACCTATATGGCATACAGCAACCTATGCTCGATAGATGCTGTTGTCCTATTTAACAGCCTATCATTTGGTCATGAACTGATTTAAGGACTAATTGATAAATCCTCTCTTTATCACAACTAAATAGTCCTAAGAACTTCATCACAAAAATGAAGTTCATTAGAAGATGAAGACTTATGATGAAAAACATGCCAAAGTATTTTATTTATCAATGATCAATTACATATATAAAATAGCTCAACCGTTAACAGACTAATGATTGACTTTTGGGACACAATTCCCAATAGGATACTCTATAGGGATTTGTCTTGATCTGATTAGACCTAGTCTTGGCCTGATCAAGGCTTGTCATAACTTGATTAGGACTTATCCTAATTCCATTGGATGGGACTTAAAAAGGGATTGTTTAAAGCCAATAAGATAGGAACAGGACAAGGGTCAAACTTTGACCCATTTATAGGAAAGAAAGGATAGGGGCATGTGCGCTCTAGAGATTTTCTAGGGGTGTGCACCCCATGCTGATTAATGAAGAAGGGAGAGGGTGCATGCCTCCCTAGGCATGCATCCCATATTGATAAGGGTGGAGGGTTCCATTCAAATAGGATTTGAAAGGGTCAAATGTTTGAATTTGATTCAAACTCATTGGAGATTAAATCCTTGCGCCTAATGCATCTTATCCCAAATTGTTCCACACCATTTCTCTTTGGTTTTGTGTGACAAAAATCTAAGAAAAGGGTGTGGGGTATGGGATTTCAGATTGGGAGTCCTTTTGCTTTAAGCAATCTAGTTGCTTAAAGCTCCAGGACTCCAGGGTGGTGCTTGGTCTATAAAAAGGGCCCTATGCTAGTTGTTTTTGAATCATGATTTCTCTGCAGCGAAGTTCTGCTTCTCCCACCATCTCCATGCCCTCTTCTAGATCTCCTCTCTCTCTTCCACACCTAAAAAGGTTGAAAACAATTAGAGATCAAAAGTTGAGTCTCTGATCCTGCAAAGCTACGTGACTAGTTCTCGGATTGAAAGACGAAAGTGCTACCGTCGAAGATTAGTTCGAAGGCATCCCCATTTGATTCTAGATCTAAAGATTTGATATCAAATCTAGAAGGAGAAAGCATTTAGATTTGACCCAAGTGAACTTTTGTAGAGGCTGGGTGCGTGCACGGCTCAGATCGGAACATCAAACTACATCAGATCATCGACAAGGTAAACAGTTTATCCAAAAGGTAACATTAGATGTTACTAGATTTATTTTTAATTTTAGTTTTTAATATCAGATCATAGCAATTAGATCTAATAACTCTCAAATCTAATCAGATCAGATTAAAAAAAAATTTAAATTTTGCCATAGATCTAATTAGATCAGATCGATTCTATGGTAGGAAAACTAGGTTTTCCTTCAACTGGTATCAGAGCAGCGTTTGTAGCTCTTCAGATTATGTTTTGATCTGATTTTAATTTTATTTATGATTTGATATGATTAATTTCAGATTCTACATGAATTGTAATCAGATCTAAAATTAGTAGATCAATTTTAAAAATTCATATATGCGATATATGTGATGCAGGTGTAGACTAGTTTTATTGGTCTATGCAATTAATTGTCTAGAATAATTTTTTTTGATATGATCAATTAAAAATTTATTTTTAGATGTTATATCAGATATAATCATCACTGAAATATGCATATTTTTGTTTAAATATGATAAATAAGTTGTATACAAAACATGTATAGATTAGATCCTAAATCATGTAATAGTTATATGCTTTGGATCTAATAATTTTGTAGTACAATTGATATTTCTGATTAAGGCATTCCCCTTGGGCATCTAGTTATAAGAGTAAGAAGGATATAAAAGCCCTCTCTTTCCATTCGATGGAGTGCTTTTATGGCATGTAGGGGTACTGTGCATTTGTTCTTAATCCAAAATCAAAATTTATTTTTTTGCAAAATCCTAGATCCTGAAATCCTAGAATTTTTGATACATGTTTTATTTATGAATCCTAGACGTAATTAAGAATTAAGTATACAAAATCAATTAGGTCTAAAAATTATGAATTTTTAGATCGAAGATATTTTCATAAAATATGGGTTCGGATGTGGGTAGGTCAATTAGGTCAAGCGGTTGATCAAACCAAATCAAGAGTTGGTTAGGTGGGATTAAGAGTGCTTAGATTTGACCAATCCAATAGGATTAAGTCTAGATCAAGATCGACTCACAGTCATATATGGTTGATTAAAACCTAATTTGGCTCCATGGTTCGAGCCTGGATTATAGGCTAACCCAATCGATTCTAGTTTGATAATTTGGTGTCTAAGGTAAGTTTGGCAGATATGACCAACTAATTTTTAATTAGGAGCAACCCAGCCTGAATGCATTCACGTCGAGTTGATAGCATATTCCTTCCACCGATCTCACTTACCTAGCCATTTAGATCGATCTAGTTCTGGTTTGAGGTGGCTAATGATTTGAGCTAATTCATCCCACTAGGTTAGTCATTGTTATAACTAAGTCAAGTCTTGTCTAAGAGACCTAAATCAAATCTTCCTAAGAAAATATTAAGTTATAAGTCTTCCACCATTGTAGATGTGTGGATCTTTTTCAGGGTTAATTGTTCTCAGCTGGTTATAGTGATTCGTTGCACCGAGAAGATGTAACCATATGTATTAGGAATTAGATGTTATGGGGTGGAGGATGGGTTGGGCTCAATATTCTAGATATGGTGAGGGACCCAATCAAAAATCCAATTCATGCAAATAATGGGTCTGACTTAACTAAGGAGTGGAGCAATATTTCGGACACGGTGAGCTTTAGAAATTAGAGACTAGGTTGGGTACACCATGATTAGAGAATCACTGGATAAGAGTTATCCACTCATTGATTGACCCATCATCAATAACTATTAGGTGAGATGGTGAGCCAGTCGGTTGGACCGTACCATCCATTAAAAATTTATGATCATGAAGATTTTTGCATCTCTACCAAGAAAATATAAGAATTCAAAAAATAGTAGGAGCCTAATTTATTTAAATTTTTTAAATAAATTGATTAAGTCTAATTATAAAGTCTAACTAGAAACTTTAACTCTTTATAGAAAAATGTCTGCATCAAACCCACTAGCTCGAATCCTAGACACCCTCAGACTCACCAAACCAAATTATAAGAATTGGCTAAGGAACTTCAAAATTATTTTAGATTCGAAAAAGCTAACCTATGTATTGGACTAGGACTCCCCACTTTACCAGCCTGTCTGACCGCTGAATAGAGAGCATCTCTAGAGAAGTGGATGGACAATGATCACAAAACAAGATACTACATGTCGGGCTTGATATCTAATGAGCTACAGCACCAATATGAAGACATTAGGACTGCAGGCCAAATGTTAGCACACCTGCAAGAGTTGTTTGGTGAGTAGAGTCACACAGCCTGTTATCAAGTCTCGTGCAGACTTTCTAAGGCTTAGATGCATGATGGGCCAAGATCATTATTTGATAATGATCAAGGATCTAGAAGAGCTTGAGAAGCTCAGTGTCATATTAGATAGAGACTTGTAGATTGATGTGATCCTGCAATCCTTGACTGATGCATATAGGCAATTCATCATGAACTTTCATATGCATAAACTGTAATGTACCTTGGCTGAACATATGAACATGCTGGTTACTATTGAGCTTTCTATGAAAGGTTCAAAGGGCTCAGTTCTTGCTGTGGAGCAGACTTCCTCCAAAAAATAGTCTTTTGGAAAGAAGAAAAAGTCTATGAAGAAGCAGAAGGTAGAAGGTGGAAAGAAGAAGAAGAAAGAATCGAAGAAGAAGGCCGTTGATAAAGAAAAATATTTTCATTGCAACACCAACAGGCATTGAATGTGGAACTACCCTCCATACCTGGCCAGCCTAAAGAACAAGGAGGCAGGTCCTTCTAGATGTATTCTCATCATTGAAACTAATCTTATGATTTTATTTATATCCAATTGGGTGCTTGACTCTGATTCTAATGCTCACTTATGCACTTTTATGCAGGGTCTTGAGGAGAGCAGGAGGCTAAGGGATGGTGAGATGATCCTGCACATTGAAAATGGAGCAAGAGTTGCTGCTTTGGCTGTGGGAACCTATCCTCTTCGACTACCATCTGGATTAGTTTTAGTTCTTAGGGACTATTATTTTGTGCCTACAGCAAGTAGGAATTTGATTTCTATTTCTTGTTTAGCATAAGAAGATTATGTAATTAGCTTTTTTAAGGATCACTGTACTATTCTTTATGAAATTTTATATAAGAGAGCTTGTAAAATTTTTAAGGACCTCGATCCTAGGGTTTCATATTATAACTCATGTATTGTTGGTGGTATGAGATTTCATACAAGGGAGCTTGATATGTAGTGGTGGATTCAAAATAGTGGAATTTTGACATTGGGAATGATGACGATAATGAGATTGAATATTATGGTATCCTTTCCGACATTATATAGTTAAGATACGGGTCAAAATGATTTGTTTACCTATTTAAATGCCAATGGTGGGATATCAGCAATAATAGGATGGGTATTCATAAAGATGCATACTTCACAAGCATTAACTTTACGAGAACATGGTATCAATTGGATCCTTTCATACTCGCTAGTCAGGCAAAATAGGTATTATACCTAAAAGATATGAGATATAAGGGTGAATGGCATATTGTACAAAAGATTGCACCAAGGGGTGTTTATGACGTAGATGTTCGTTCCAAAATAGAAATAGATGAGGATTTCTTTCGGGAGGAACATAATACAGCTGACTTGGGCAGTACAGTATCGACATTGGAAGCACATCTCCTTTGACTAGGGATGATGTGCAACCTAATAATGTTAATGTTAGCAAATTAAATCTGAACGTGTCCAAGGATTATGATGACAGTGATGATAACTTCATAAATGATGAAGACGAAGATTATACATTGATGGATTATGATGATGAAGATGTCAATAATCCTCCTAATGAAGATACATACATTGATTGATAATATATAATTTTTCAAGAAACTCATGTCTTAAATTTTGTATATCATTTAGTATTGATATAATTTTTATCAAATATTATATTATCTCTAATATATTGTTTGATATAGATATGGCACCAGGAGGGCGACCCTGGAGGCTTGCACGAGGAGATGGTGGTGCATTGGCTTCTCCTGATGATCAGACAGTCACACTAGCTAGTCCAGATTGATTTTACGTATTATAGTTTTTTATATTTAATTTGCTTTAATTTTTTATCATTTATAAATAATTGATTTTAAGTTATGTCACTAGGAGGATGATCTGATTGGGGGGATCGACATGGAGATGTCCTCCATGTTGGTACCTCTTCATCATCTCAATCGCACACTATTGGTGAGGCAGGCACATCATCTTCTATCACAAGTTATTTTTTTTATGTTATATTTACTTTAAGTTTTTATCATGTATAAATAATTGAATTTAAGCCTTATATTTTGTTGTAGCTACTGATACTGTGATTAGGCGGACATGTAGAGCCGCTACAAATGAGAAGCTGGAGGAATGGAGGAGGGCACATCCCAGGAAGAGGATGAGGCTGGTCATCCCATCGGGATATGTCATGCCAGTAGAGCATCATGTTAGGAATCCATACGTGTGCGAGATAGATATTATTATCCATTAGTACGCTCCCCTGACGCTGACTGATTAGCACAGAGTTACGAGACCAAAGCAATAGGTCCTTCTCGACCATTTGTAGTAACTAAATAAAATTTTTGATTATTATGGAACTTTTTTTTGATAAATCTCATATATTGTGCATTATTTTTGTAGCATAATTTTGATATTCAGAAGATTGATACCCCGCATGTGCGGATGGCTATCCTTCGGCATATAGGGCGATTGCTCAGAGGATTCAGCTATGAGCTCCATACCCACTAGAAGGAGGGCAGCAGTGGCACGTGGGGTGGCGGCGGCACGTGAGAAAATGCACAGGAGTGTATTATGCTCCGACTGGGATCTCCTCTGCACCAGATACGAGGATCCTACATATCGGATATAATTATTATGTATAATAAAAATATTTTTTATTGAATTAATTTGTTATTGTAATATGTTCACAAATATCTTCATTGCATTTGTTAATTAAGCCTACTACGACAAGGCCTCACAGAGCGGGTCGAGGCTCATGGTGATGCATTATGGTGGATCAATATCATTTGCACAATATCAATATGAGCTGGTAAGTACACATACATACATCTTTAATGATTTGTTAGAGTATATCTGTGTCAATATACTTACATTCATAAATTTTAGAGGGACATCGAGATAGGATAGCTGCCCAGATGGATTGACGTCTACTAGAGGACCCATCGTCGGACGATGAGCGAGTGGCTTCTTAGGACTAGGGAGAGATATGTGAGTATTAAGTGATTAAGTTCTATTTCAATTTCATTATAAAGTTTAGACTTTTGGTCATATTAATTTTTTTCTTTAATTAGGATTGTATGATGGAGATACGATCCCAGCCCCTAGCTGAGGGCTCTACCGCACCCACAGATGATGATATCTATGATGAGATGCTCGGTAGGAGACCTAGCTATGTTATGGGGTTGGGATATGGAGCTATGGCCCCTAGCTCCTCTCGAGCAGCACATGTTTCTTGTGATGCTCGTCTGCATGAGGCGGAAAGGAGACACGCTGAGATCAAGAGGAGACATCAGGACGATATAGTAGACCTACGGCGGGCCAATGCCGAGCTTTCGTTCTAGCTTCAGGTATTTGGGGTGAAGCTCAATGAGTTATGTTGTTGTATGCCTGCCCCCTCGACTTTCGATGTTCCTGTTGATGCTTACAATCAGGACTCCATCCATGATGATGATGATGCCTCCCCCATTGGTATTGTTCTATATTTTTTTAATTAATATATTTTTAATATTTCTATTAGATAATTAGTTTGCTAACTTAATTTTTTAATTTAATGTAGGTTTATGATATGTCATCATCAATACGGAGTTTTATTTTGTTTTGTTGTATTTTTTTTAAAGGACATGTAGTATGTACGATATTTTATATATGTACATGTTTTTCTATATAGATGTTATATGGATATTTTAAAGTGAATGAATTTGATTTTGGAATGCATTTATTTATTATGTGGTTGTTATATCTTATGTTATCTATTATGTGGATGTCTATAGGTTTTAAAAAATTTGTATAAATAAAATTATTTTTTTTAAAAAATTATTATTGACACAAAAAATGCATAGGTAAAGATAAATAGAGATGATACTTAGCATCAACAAATGAGAATAATTATCATCAATTACCATACCAGCATGCCACTTTTAGCCATGCTTAATAATTAGCGATGTAATTAAGCATTGCTAAATATTTATCGACGTAAATTAACGTAGCAAAATCAAATATAAACAGTCATCGAAAATCATCCCAACATGCCACCTTTGGCCACACTTTACTATTACCGATGTAAATTTACGTCGCCAAATATTTTTCGACATAACATAAGCATGGGTAAAAATATTTTTGCCGGCGTAAGTTTCCATCGGTAAAAATAGTTTTGTCAACGTTTATTTTATGTGGGTAAAATATTAACGAGGATAAATTAATATTGGTAAATTTTTTTTTTCGACGACTATTTTGCATTGGTAATTAATTACCAATGTTTAATTAAACATCGGTGAATCATATTTTTGCTAACGTAAATTTCTTAAACATCGGCAAATGGAATCAACAATGGCACTTTTATCGATTTTTTTTTTCCAATGCATTTTACATCGGTAGATATATTTAGCGATGCTTTTTTAAGATTTAGCTATATTTTGTTTGCATAGCTAATTACCTTTTTTATTATAGTATTTTTTTATAAATTAAATTTATTAATTATAAAATTGATATGGGGAGGCTTATGATATCATGCTAAATTTTAAAATAAAATCATTTCATCCATAGCATGATATATAGAAGAGAGCATGTTGATTTAAAAATCAAAATATTCAAATTATTACTAGTATCAAAATTAATCATACTTATCAAAGCATGAAAAAAGTTATCGTATGCATACATATTAGCAAATCATTAAAGTTAATATATTCAATAAATCAAGCTTTCTATTCAAGGAGTATGATCATTTTAAGCAAAGATAAAATCATCAAAATCAATTTAACATGCTTAATAATTATGCTAATTAATAATCAAAACATATTTAGCAAATAATGATGGCATGATGTGAAAAAAAATTTAGATTTTACTAAACATTATCATCCATCCAATTTCATTTCCAAGGCATCCATCAATAAGAATTTTCCTCCTTTAGTTTCATTGGATCCTTGGTGTACCTACAAACTCATTTACTAGATTTTCGTACCCAAGCTATCTTGGGTCCATTAAGGTTAGAGCTTATGGTTCCTTTTGGAACTTATATTTGCTTAATCAAAGTATGACCAATTCTTTTAGTGTTACATTTAGAAATTTTATGGCCAACTTTGTTGCATTTAAAATAAACTATAAAGTAATTTTCAGAATAAGCTTTTGTAAACATATTCTTAATAATTTTCTATTTTCTTAAGGAGTTATATCAAATTTCAGCTTTATTGAAAATAGCTTTTTGATTGTTCAATATTGCTTGAAGCTTTTATGATTCGATTGTAAACTAATTGAACATAGACTTCAATGTTTCAATTTCTTTTCTTAATTTAGCATTTTCTTTCAAAAGAGATTTTTCAGATCTTAGGAGTTTTTCTTTTTCTTCAATTTAAAGCTTTGATTTTTTAAATTCCTCTTTCAACTTAATATTTTCTTCAACTAAAGATTTTTTAGATTTAAATAGCACATCCTTTTCTTTAGCCAAAGAATTCATTTCTTTCAAAATATCTTCATTTTTATTTAATAATTTATTCTTTTCATCGGCTAAAAGAAGATTAGACTTTTTGAGTTTTTTTGTTTTTGAGCCTTAGTTTTTCAAATTCATCCATTAAATCATTAAAGGCTTCAAATAATTCATCAAATATAAAGTCGGAAGAGTTTTCAGGATTTACCTTATTTGCATTAGCCATGAGGCAACGATTGGCGATACCTTCTTCCTCTTCCTCATCTTTCTTTTCTATGCCTTGCTCCTCCTTAATGAAAACTTTCTTTTTCCTTTGTCTTTTCTTCTTCTTTTTCTTTTCATCCTCATGAGCCATGAGGCATATGTTGAGGTGAGCTTCTTTTTCTTCTTGGAAGCTTGAATCCTCTTTTTGATTTGCTCCTTCATAAGTTTTTTTCCAATTTTTCTCATATTTGTTTTGCTGAAATACATGAAGAAATTACATTAAATACATTTAACTCTAAGGAGTAATAAATTATATTCATGGCCTTAGCATTAAGTTAGGCCATTTCTTTATCATGCTCTTTCAATACATTGGTCGTGTGTGAGCCATCCATTATAATTTTTGTAACTTATAATCATGTACTTGTATAAAGATTTTCATTCTAGCTTTCCAATAGATATAATTAGAATCATTAAAAAATGGAGGTCTATCTATAGAATAACCTTCATTAAATAAAGACTTCATTTGGATTGCCAAAATCTTTAACTCTAGACAGTTAGGTCAATAATCAATAAAAAAAGAATCTGCTCTGATACCAATTGTTGCCTAGGTATGGCTACCCAAGAGTGGGGGTTAATTGGATTTCTAAAATTTAAGCTTAAGATATGAGCAATTCAAACAACTTAAGTGTTTAGATGAGACTAGCTATATAATGTACAGTGAATAAAAGTAATAGAGCAAAAGCATACAATTACAAACACATAAATTTTATAGCAATTCGGTGCCAAACTCAACACCTACATCTACTCCTCAAGTATACCCCTTTGAAATTCAACTATAATTCTTAATAAGAATTATAGTCCGATTGTTTTCCTGGCTCATAATGAAATTCAATTGATTTTCTCTGGCTCACCAACCAAAATCGTACATAATTATTTTTTAGGCTCACAATCAACCTAGTTAATTTTTCTGGAACATCAATCAAAATGATATACGATTATTTTTTGAACTCACAATCAATCTAGTTGGTTTCCTCGGATCACCAACCATAATCTTATAAGTGATTATTTTTCTCCGAGATAACAATCAACCCCAATTGGTTTTACCCCTGGCTCATTAATCAGACCAATATAATGTCCAACTCGAGGCTTGGATCAACTCAAGTTTCTCACCCCAAGAAACTTGAAACAAAATATAAAATTATAATTTAGAATAAACTTTATAAAACCCAAGAGAAGAAAATCTAAATTACTTTGCTTGTAGGGTTGATTTCTTCTCTTTGAATGCTTAAGGAAGTAAGAGATGATCTTCAATAATGATGGCCTAACTTTTCTTAGATTTGAGGATGTTGGAAGGATAAAGAATGTTTGAAAATTACTCCTTCCTTACTCTTTTCGGCTCACTCTTCTTGCTTTCCTAATTGATACTCAATAAACTCTTCAAAAGCTTATTTTTAATGCTCCAAGTATTTTCTTATATATTTTAGAGGTTTCTCACTATTACAAGTCATCATCATTGGCTTATGAAAGTGATCTAGCCATTGGAAGATCCAAAATAGCCGTTGCAAGATGTGTGGAGTGAAAAAGCTACAGAACTAGAAACTAACCATTACAAGCACTGGGTCGGCTCAATTTTAAACTAGATCGGCTCAATCCAAACTGGGTCAGCTTAGTTTTTAGTTGGATCGACTTAGTCTCAAAAATTTTGAAATACTATTTCTATCTTCTTCTGTTGTTTGAGACTAGGATGGCTCATTTTCCGACTGGGTCGACCTAGTTCCACTAGATCAATTAAGTTTTTAGCTAGATTGGCTCAATCCCTTGGGTCACAAAAATTTAGCTTTCTATCCTTTTTATCTTCTGCTTTCATTGAGACTAGGATGACTCAGTCTCAGACTGGATCGGCCTAGTTTGCATGCCATGCATGCCAAAGATCATTTATGACTCTTTCTTCTCCAAATTTTCTTATAGGCTAGACTTATCCTTTTTATCTTGATTTAATCTTCATTTTGACCTCTTAAAAGATGTATCCATTCTAAAATTTCTTCTCTAAAATCTTAAGTGATGAATCTCCATTTGGATGAGTGGAAACATTTAAAGTTTGTGAGCTCTTGAAATTTACAACTACACATCCTCACAAACATCATTAGTAATTAACAATTTATACTAAAATAGTTTTGTTATCATCAAAATAAAACTAGGATCAACATTAGGATAGATGAGTCTTGAGTCTATGGTGTGGAGACACCAGAGCGAGAGTACAGGTACTCGTTAGAGAATGAGGGCACTAAGCATGACCACCTCGAGCAGTCTAAGGGAGCCTACCTTCTCATTGATGACTAACTCAATGCTGCAGCGTGTATTTGGTTCTTTGACCTGAGGTGCATCGACAGTTCACCTTGAGGATATTATAGTTTGACTATATCATAACTCAGTCTCCTAACCATTCAGAATACTGAGGTGTATGTTGACTATAGCACGTTCATTGTAGAAATTGGATTACACCAAGATGGGATCTATCAACCTCGGTAGAGGAGGAGTGATCCTATGATGATCATGAGATTGAGTCCTAAAACCCATGGCCATGGTAGTGTGAAATAATTGAAAGAAGTTTCTATTAAGATTTCACATCGAACTCAAATCGAATGATTCATTCATATGATGGGTGTTGGTTCTAATGAGTTCACCTTAACCCAAATCCCGTAGGGGCTCATTATAGAAGAACCCAATCACACAGGTAGCTGCACTGAGCGGTTCGCTATTCGATTTTGATGGGTTGCTACCATATACTGTGAGGTGTCACTAGTGGATTTTGAGATCAATTAGAATTATCTTGATGATCAATGATTCTAATTGGATGAATCGAAAGAGTTCTGGTCCATCAAAAGGTGTTTCAATGATGTCGATGATGAAGATCATGATATGTCCCATTACCATATAGAACTGAACCTAACTGGATCATACAAATAAGGGTTTGGGTTTGAATGTCATTAATTGAGCTAACCTAGTTTGATTGATTCGGATTAGATCCAATTAGGTTCAAGAAAATCATGCTAGCACACGATTGAGCCTAATATTCTCCTTTTGTCATCTTTCTAGTTTATCTTGATTGAGCCAAATTAGACTTAGCTTATCTGAGAGCCTTGTATGGCTCTATCCTAGTTTGACTGAAACTTGTCCAGGTTAGAAAAGTCTTGTCCTAACCTGATCTAGGCTTGTCCTAATCCAAGGGATGGAAACAAGACAAAACTTGCTAATTTCTGAAACTATTTGGACAAGGATTATCTGAACACTCTATAGAGATTTATATTGATCTGACTGATCCTTGTCCTGGCATGATTAAGACTTATCCTAAATCCCATAAGATGAGAATAAGATAAGGGTAGTCTTTGTCAGATTAGGGCTTATCCTAAAATCATGAGATAAAATTTGGACAAGCCTCTCCCAAAAATTCTAGATGGATTTTTCTTGATCTGACTAGACCGAGTCTGGTCTGATCAAGGCTTGTTCTAACTTGATTAGGACTTGACATAAATCTATTAGATGGAAATTGAAAAGATTTTATCTTAAATCTTATAAGATGGGAAAGGATAAGGGTCAATGTTGACCCAAATGCAGGAATTAAAGGATAAGGGGCGTGCGCCCCCTAGAGATTTCCTGAGGATGCATGCCCCTAGATGTTTACATGAGGAAAAAGGGGCACACTCCTCTTTTGGCCATGCGCCCCATATAGATATGGTGGATGTGTCCCATTCAAATGGGATTTGAATGGATCATACATACTTGATGAGATCAAACTCTAAGGGTGATAAGTTGCTTGCGCCATCCAAATATTATCTTCCCATCTTCATGCCATTTTCTATGATTTTTGTGTGACAAAATCAAAAAAATAAGAGGATGGGGTGTGGAGATCAGTTAAAGAGTCCTTCTGCATGTTAAACTTTGACCTGTTCAATGTTATATGCGAAGGACACTTGACTAGGTCTATAAATAGGGCCCTGCACAAGCTGTTGTGCAAAGTGATTTCTCCATGGCAAAGCCCTATCAAAATGTTCATCTTCACACCTCCCTCATTTGATCCTCTCCCTCTTCTCCATGTCTAAGAGTTGGGCCAAACCTGCGAGCAAAGATCAAGTTCCATCGGTGCGAAGATTAGCGAGATATGATAGTGTTTGTGAGATGAACGCATAGCCCTCAAAGTTCATTTTGAAGGCTCTATGGGAAGACGTCAAATCTGATCTTTGAAGATCAGATCTAGAAGAAGAAGATTTCTATATTTGACCTAAGTAGATACTGGTAGAGGTTGGATGTGTGCGCGCTCAATCAGAACATTGGATCAGTCATCAGATCATCGCAACGAGTAAACAATTTATCCAATCAAGTGATAATTATTATCACTAATTTTTATTTTTATTTTATTTCTAATTTTATATTAATCTAATTAGATCTGATAACACTTAGATCTGATCAAATCTTAGAAAATTTTTTTAAAATTATTTCAGTTCAAATCTGATCCGATCAGATGCATCCTGCGGTAGGAAAAACCTGATTTTTCCTTCAACTAGTATCAGAGCTAGGTTGCTGCTTTCAGATCTATCTTTAGATTGATTTAAAATTATTTCTTATGATCTGATTATTTAATTTTTAGATGTTACATTGGATGTAATTAAATCTGAAATCAAAATTGCATGTTTTAAATATATATATTTGACATAAACAATGCATGTTCTAGTCTAGATCTATTGTTCCATATCATGATAGTTTTCAAATATATTTTAGATTAGATCTAATTTAATTTCTTTATGATTTGATCATTTAAGTTTTAGATGTTACATAAGATGTAATCAGATCTGAAACATAAGGTCTAATTTAAAATTTTGATATATGTGATATAGGGAGCATATGTCTAGACTAGATCCCTAGTTTAATCTCATAGTCTAAATCAAAAATTTTACAAAATATTCATTTAATTTTTGAAGATTTTATGATTAGATTAGTTAAATTTTAGATATTATATATGATATAATTAGATGTAAAAGCATGAGATGCATTTAAAAATTTCATATGTATGACATATGCAATGCATGTCTAGACTAGGTCCATAGATCTATGCCATAAGTAGTCTAGATTAATTTTTTTTTTCTTGATGAGATCATTTAAAATTTTATTTTTAAATATTACATCAGATATAATCAGATCTGAAATATAAATTTAAATATTAAATTTGGTACATAAGATGTATACAAAACATGTGTAGATTAGATCTTAAATCATGTAACAATTATATGCTTTAGATTTAATAATTCTGTAGTATAGTTCATATTTCTGATTAAGGCATTTTCCTTCGTTGTCCGGCCATAAGAGTAATAAGAGTTTAAAGGCCTTCTCTTTTCATTCGATGGTGTGCTTTTATGGCATGTAGGGGTGCTGCGCATTTGCCCTTAATGAGAAATTAAAAACTTACTTTTCTGCAAAATCCTAGATCCTAAAACCTTAGAATTTTTGATACATGTTTTGTTATTGAACCCTTGAACTTAATTAAGAATTAAGTTTATAAAATTAAATAGGTCTAAAATTATAAATTTTTATATCTGAGACACCTTCATAAATCATTGGTTCGAGTGCGGATAGCTTAATTAGGTCTAGAGGTTGATCAAACCGAATCAAGGATTGGTTAGGTGGGATCATGAGTGCTTAGATTTGATCAATCTAATAGGATTAAGTCTAGATCAAGATCGACTCACAATCACATATGGTTGATCAAGTTAAGAACTAATTTGGCTCCATGGTTCAAGCCTAGATTGTAAGCTAACCCGATCAGTTTTGGTCAGACAAGTCAGTATCTAAGGTAAGTATGGCAAATATGACTAGTGGTCTTTAATTGGAAGCTATTCGATCTGAATGCATTTACAGCAAGTTAATGACATATTCCTTCCACTGATCTCACTTTTTCGATCGATTGAGTCGACCTAGTTCTAGTTTGAGGAGGCTAACGATTCGAGCTAACCCATGCCACTAGGTTAGTCATAAATGTTATGACTAGTTTAGTCTAAGAGACCAAATCAAATCTTCCTAAGAAAATATCAAGTCCTAGATCTTCCATCATTATAGATGTGCGGGTCCTTTTTGAGATTGATTGTTCTTAGTTGGATATAGTAGTTTAGTTGCATTGAGAAGATGCAACCATGTCTATTAGGCATTGGATGCTACAGGTTGGAGGATGGATTGTGTTCAATATTTTGGATATGGTGAGGGATCCAATCAGAAATCCAATTTGTATAAATGATGGGTTTGACTTAACTAAGTAGTGGAATAATATTCTAGGCATGGTGAGCTTCATGAATTAGAGACCAGATTTGGGTGCACCATGTTTGGAAAAATATTAGACAAGAGTTGTCCACTCATCGATTGACTCATTACCAATAACTGTTAGATGAGGTGGTGAGTCAGTCGGTGGGACCGCACCATCCACTAGAAATCAATGATCGTGATGATTTTCACATCTCTACTAAGAAAGTATAGGGATTCAAAAAAATAGTGGAAGCCTAATTTGTTTAAAAATGAAGTTTCTAAATAAATTAGTTAACTCAAATTATAAGTCTAACTAGAAATTTTGACTCTCTATAGAAAAATATCAGTATCAAAACCCCTAGCCTGAATTCTAGATACCCATGAGTTGACCAGATCAATTTACAAGGATTGGCTAAAGAACTTCAAAATTATTTTGGATTCAAAAATGTTGACCTATGTATTAGACCAGGACCTCCCCTTTACCAGTCCGTCCGACTGCTGATCAGAGAATGTCTCATGAGAAGTGGTCTAACGATTATAACAAAGTAAGGTGCCACATGTTGGACTCAATGTCAGATGAATTGCAGCACCAACATGAAGACATCAGGACTACTCGCCAAATGTTGGCACACCTATAAGAGTTGTTGGGTGAATAGAGTCGCGTAGCGCATTATCAAGTCTCGAAGAGACCTTTTAAGGTGCAAATGCATGATGGGTAGTTGGTCTGAGATTATTGCTTGGCAAATGATCAAGGACTTAAAGAGCTTGAGAAGCTCAGAGTCTTGATGGACAAGAAACTACAGATTGATGTGATTTTACAGTTCTTGACTGATTTGTATGGGCAGTTCATTATGAACTTCCATATGAATAAGCTCCAGTGCACCTTGGCTGAGTTAATAAATATGCTGGTTACTACTGAGCAAACTTTGAAGGATTCAAAGGGCTTATTTCTGGCTATGAAGCAAATTTCTTCCAAGAAAAAATCTTTTGGAAAGAAGAAAAAGTTTGCAAAGGAGCAGAAAACAAAAGGGAAAAAGAAGGACGAGCCAAAGAAGAAGACCATGGAGAAGAAAAGGTATTTCTACTGCAACTCTGATGACCATTGGAAGTAGAACTATGCTGCATACTTGGCCAGCCTGAAGAACAAGCAGAAAGAAGGACCTTCTGAAGGAATGCTCATCATTGAGTCTGTCGAGCAAAATATGAATGCCATAGGATCAAAATGATCTAGAGATAGTGTTAATGAAAGGTACCTATGGCACCTTAGGCTAGGTCATATAACTGAATATAGGATAAATAAATTGAAGAAATCTGGACTAATGGGTCCATTGACTTTCAAGTCATATCCGATTTATGGATTATGCCTTCAATGCAAAATAACCAAGCTTTCTTTTATGGGATATGGAAAAGGGCCATAGACCTACTTGTCTTGGTATATATAGATATGTGCAGACCATTCGATGTGCTGGCCAAAGGCAATTATGACTACTTTATTATCTTTATCAATAATCTATCTTAGTATGGGCATGTGTACTTGATATGACACAACTCTGAAGCCATTGAAAAGTTTAAAAAATTCAGACACAAAGTGGAAAAGCAAACTGGAAAGCTCATTAAGATTCTTCAATCAAATCAAGAAGGTAAATATCTTAGTCAGAAATTTCTAGACTATCTCAAGCACAATGGTATAGTCTCATAATGGACTCTGTCTAGAATGCCTCAACTTAATGAATTTTTAGATCAGAGAAATTGGATCCTATTAGATATGGCTCGATCCATGATGAGCTTCATAGATCTTCCATAGTTTCTTTAGGAACATAGTTTAATGATAGCTATCAAATTACTAAATAGGGTTCCATCTAAAATCGTTCCTGCCATTGCATATGAGATATGGCATGGTAAGAAGCCATGTCCGAGTCATCTCAGAATTGGGATTGTCCGATAGTGGACAAGTTAGAGTCTAGGTCCCTTAGAGCTCGATTTATTGGATATCCTAAAGAGTTATTAGGATATTACTTCTATCTTCCAAAAAATCATAATATGATTGTGGGTTGACACACTATTTTCTTGAAAAATAGTTTGTTTAAGATGGTAGCATCGGAAGATAGATTAGGTTCAAGGAGAAAGTCTTTAAAGAGCAACAAGCCAAGAAACCTCAAGAACCCAGTTAGTCTAAGCCGATCCATAATTCACTACCTCCTCTACCTCATAAGTCAAATAGAATTTTACATCCTCCTGAAGGTAGTTAGGTACTATTTTAAAGGATGTAGAGAAAATATTCCTCATGAAAAATGGGTTTATGATGATGAGTCCAGAACCTATGATGAGGCGATATCAGATATCGACTTTGAGAATTAGTAAGAGGTAATGAAGTTAAAGATTGACTTGATGCACTCGAACTAAATCTAGATCTTGGTAGATCCACCTAAAGGTATAGTATCTATTACGTATAAATGGATCTTCAAGAGAAAGATATGTGCAGATGAGAATGTAGAGACATTCAAGGCTAGGCTAGTGGCGAAAGGGTATCAGGTTACCTTCACATCAGTGGCCATCCATCCACACATTGCTTGCCATTGTAGCATATTTCAATTACGAAATATGGTAGATAAATGTGATAATGGAGTTCATAATTGGATATCTTGAGGAAGATATTTATATGGAACAGCCATTTATTTTCACATCTAGTGATGGTGATCATAAAGGTCTACAAGCTACAAAGGTTCATCTATAGACTTAAGCAAGCATCTCGGAGTTGGAATGTTTAATGTAATCAAATCGTTTGGTTTCATCAAGAACAAGAAGAAATCAAGTATGTTCAAGAAGGTTAGTGGGAGTGTTGTTATCTTTCTCGTATTATACATGGATGACATCCTCCTAATTGGGAATGATATTCCTATGTTGACATAGGTCTAAGTATGGTTATTTAAGAAATTTTCTATGACAGACCTAGGTAAGACATCCTTCATTTTTGTTTTTAAGGTCTATAGAGATAGACTGAAGAGGATGCTGGGTCTTTCACATAGAGGAGGAGTTGAAAAGATTCAGCATGGTGAACTCTAAGTCTAGGGGTATGCAGACTCAGACTTTATATCTAACATAGATGATCGAAAGTCAATATCTGAAAGTTTGTTCCTATGCACTGGTGGTACTGTAAGTTAAAAGAGTTCCAAGTAGATGGTTCCACCTCATCCATGATTACCTCAAGAAGGAACACATCGAGGTTAAGAGAGTCAACTTCATAGACCATGCGGTTGACCTAATGATGAAGCCTTTAGGCCCATAGAAGATCCAAGTCCACCTTAAAAAAATGAGACTTAGATTTATAGCCAATTGGCTTTAGGTCAAGTGGAAGTTTGTTAGATATGTGCCCTAGAAGCTAGATTGGCTAACAATTGTTAAATACTTTCTAGGGACATTTTCATAATTTTGATTTAAAATTAATTAAAAAGTTATTTATTCTACCACATTATGTATAAAGTATCTATAATACATCCATTGAGTTAATAGGCATGATAATACATATTCTCAAGAGTTGAGAATTTAAGGCATGTGTTATCATAATTAACTCATAAATTACTTTCGATCGTAGGATCATCATGAGGATGGTGATTGATCCAAAAGATCAGTGTACGATCACTTTCTTAGGATAGATGAGTCTTGAGTCCATGGTGTGGAGACATTAAAGCGAGAGTATAAGTACTCATTAGTGAATGAGGGCATTGAGCATGACCACCTGAGCAGTCATAAGAGAGCCTACCTTCTCATCGATAACTAGCTTGATGGTGCAGTGTGTCTGGTTCTTTGACCTGAGGTGCATCGATAGTTCATCTTAAGAGTGTTACAGTTTAACTACACCATAACTTGATCTCCTATCCATTAAAAATCCTGAGGTGTATGTTGGCTATAGCATGTTCATTGCAGAAATTGAATCGCACCAAGATGAGATCTATCAACCTCGATAGAGGAGGAGTGGTCCTATGATGATCATGAGATTGAGTCCTAAAATCCATGGCCATGGTAGTGTAAAATAATAAAAAGCAGTTTCTATTAGGATTTCACATTGGACTGAAATTGAATGATTCATTCATATGATGGGTGTTGGGTTTGACGAGTTCACCTTAACCCTAATCCCATTGGGGCTCATGATAGAAGAACCCAATCACATAGGTAGCTGCACTGAGAGATTTGCTATTCAATTTTAATGAGTTTCCATCATATACTACTAGTTGTTACTAGTGGATTTTGTGATCAATTAGAATTATCTTAATGATCAACGATTCTAATTAGGTGAATTTGAAGAGTTCTGGTCCATCGAAAGATGTTTTGATGATGTTGATGATGGAGATCATGACATGTCCCATTACCATACGAAACAAAACCTAACTGGATCACACAAATAAGAGTTTGGGTCTAGATGTCATCAATTGAGCTAATCTAGTTCAATTGATTTGGATTAGATTTAATTAGGTTCAAGAAAATCGTGCTAGCACATAATTGAGCCTAATATTCTCCTTCTGTTATCTTTTCGATTCATCTCGATTGAGCCAAATTGGATTTAGCTTATTTGAGAGCCTTGTATGGCTCTATCCTAGTCTGACTAAAACTTATTCAAGTCAGAAAAGTCTTGTCCTAACCTAATCTAGGCTTGTCCTAATCCATCGGATGGAAATAGGACAAGATTAGCTAATTTCTGAAACTATTTGGACAAGGCTTATCCGAGAACTCTATAAGAATTTATCTTGATCTAACTAGACCTTGTCCTAGCCTGATTAAGACTTGTCCTAAATCCCATAAGATAGAAACAAGACAAGGGTTGTCTTTGCCAGATTAGGGCTTGTTCTAAAATCATGAGATAAAATTTGGACAAGCCTCTCCCAAAAATTCTAGATGGATTTTTCTTGATCTGACTTGACCGAGTCCCAGTCTGATCAAGGCTTGTTCTAACATGTTAGAACTTGACATAAATCCATTGGATGGGACTTGAAAATGTTTTGTCTTAAATCCCATAAGATGGGAAAGAACAAGGGTCAAATGCTGATCCGAATGCAGGAATTAAAGGATAAGGGGTGACGTGCACCCCCTAAAGATTTCCTAGGGATGCGCACCCCTAGATGTTTACATGAGAAATAAGGGTTCCACTCTCCCTTTGGCCGTGCACCCCATATGGATAGGGTGGAGGTGTCCCATTCAAATTCGATTTGAGTGGGTCAAACATACTTGATGAGATCAAACTCTAAGGGAGATGAGTTGCTTGCGCTATCCAAATATTATCTTCCCATCTCCATGCCATTTTCTATAATTTTTGTGCGACAAAATCAGAAAAATAAGAGGGTGGGGCATGGAGATTAGTTAAGGTGTCCTTCTGCATGTTAAACTTTGACATTTTCAAAGTTATATGCGAAGGGACTCTTGAGTAGGTCTATAAATAGGGTCCTATGCAAGTTGTTGCGCATAGTGATTTCTCTATGGCGAAGCCCTACCAAAATGTTTATCTCCACACCACCCTCATCTGATCCTCTTCCACTTCTCCATGCCCATGAGTTGGGCCAAACCTGCGAGCAAAGATCAAGTTTCATCAGCATGAGGATCAGCGAGAGATGACAGTGTTCGTGAGACGAACGTGCAGCCCTCAAAGTTCATTTTGAAGGCTCTATGGGAAGATATCAGATCTAATCTTTGGAGATCAGACCCAGAAGGAGGAGACTTTCAGATCTAACTTTAGTAAAAATTGGTAGAGGCCAGACGCATGCGCAGCTCAATCAGAACCTCAGATCAGTCGTCAGATCATCACAATGGGTAAATGATTAATCCGATCATGTGATAACTATTATCACTATTTTTTGTTTTTATTTTACTTCTAATTTTAGATCAATCTAATCAAATCTGAGAACTCTTAGATCTAGTCAGATTATAGAAAATTATTTTAAAATTACTCTGCTGCAAATCTAATTTGATTAGATGCATCCTGCAGTAGGAAAAACCTGATTTTTTCTTTAGATTGTAGATGATTGAGCTGATTGTAAATATACTTGAACTATTAATGAATAAAATTATTATTTTGGTTTTTTCATCACTTTTATGCATCTTCCTATTATGAACTCTTCTATGATGAAGTCCTTAGGACTATTTAAACTCGATAAAGATGGATTTGTCATTTAGTCCTTAAACTTATTCAGGACCAAATGATATGTTGTTACCTAGGATGACAATATATTAAGTGTAGGTCATTGTGTGCCATATACATTGATTGTTCTCTTAACTAAGAAGTATGATGTATTGGTATGGCATATAGGTGAAGTGTAGGGGTACATTTCACTAAATGTGATCCAATTGCATAGCTCTCTGCTATCAAGAGTTGCACGTGAATGATATGGGTATAAGTATCCCTTAGATCTGAGATCACCATGGTGACTTTCAAGCAACTCACTGTACTTAGAAACCAAACTATCTAAATTTCTAATTTAGTAATGGAAGGCTACTAGATGTAGTCAAGTACTTATGAAGTCGATGTGTGAGTCAAAATTAGATTGACCCCTCCAAATGTTAGAGCAGATGCAGCACTGTATTTGAATTTAGCAAAACCTTGACTGGAGTGGTTCATTCGATGAATATTGAATTTTAAAATATAATCTAAATAATTTTCTAGGATTGACAGTTAAATCTTAGGTCATCTTTTGAGCATTGAGGTCAAGAAAATGAATTATATGGTAACCATATGCCACAGGTTTGTGAATATTGCGTTGCAACTATTCGAGCTATCTAGATGTCGAGTACCATTGCTAGTTGGTCACATTGATTGGTATAAAAAATTAATTCTTGTGCTGCTGGCTTATGGTTCGAACCTATGGGGTCACACACAATAGGAGTTCCTACCTAATCTGATGGCTGACATGAGTCCCAATGCTCTGAGAATCTATAGTCAAAAGTTCCATTAGATTGGAACTCTGAGTCCTACTTGTCTGGGACTCTCTAATCTAGAGTCCATTAGTTTGGGACTCTATAATTATAAGTTTCATTCATTTAGGACATTGGGTTCAAGAGTCCAACTAGTTTGGAACTCTTCGATCAGGAGTTTCATGTAGATAAGACTTTGTAGTCCAAACACCCATCCGATTAGGACTCTATATATTATTAGAGGATTAATCAGTAATTCGATTACTTATTAGCTTAATTGGATTGAATGATGAGGATTCAATCAAATCTAATTGAATTTGATTCGATTGGGTTTGACCCGATCAAGTCATGAGATGACCTAATTGCTATGGAAGATTCGATTCTGATTTGGTCAGGATCTGAACTTAGTTAATTTTTAATTTGATTAAAAATTTATTTATTTGGATTAAGCCTAATTTGATTGGGTTTAATCTTGTTTAATTGGATCTGGATTAATTGATTTGGTTGAAACCAATTTGGACAAATTCAAAGCAAGTTTGAATTTGAATTTACTTTCTCCCTGTGCCATGAAACTTTGACCCATGCCCAATTTGGATTTTACGTGAGTTTCTCTCATGCAGAAGAAGTTGTGTGCCTGCTCTCCTTTCTTTCTTTGACCTAGTCCAAGTGTTGGACTGGTTCAAATAAAGTTGAATTTTGAATTCAACTAGAGTTTTTAAGAGGTTGAAACCAATCCTATCCTTACCTATTCTCTTCTCCATGCCCTCTTTATGTTTTTGTCACATATTTTTGTGCATTTCTTAGTATGGGCATGCAGAAGGAGAGTCCTTCTACGCATCAAACACTTTAGGGGTGTCGTTGGATATGGATAAGGTTGTGCTAGAATTTGGATTTCAAGCAAGTAGTTAAAACCATCTAACCTCCCTCATCTTATCCACTCTACATGCATTTGCCATCAAATTAATGCTAACAAAATGCAAAAGTTTTTGGGTGTATGTGAAGACTCTGAGAGGGTTCTTGGGGAGTTTCTGGATGGAGGAATAATTAGAGAGTTTACTATCCCTTATGCAAGGAAAATTTCAGGGAGTGAGAAAAAGTTTTCCTGCAATAACTTTTCCTAACATGCCATTTTTTTATTTTTCTCTTTTCAGTTGCCCATCTAAAAAGTATTTTGAGATTGGGTGTTTGATAGAGGGAGAGTTCCTCTATCCATGAAAATTTGTTTCATGGGAAGAAACCCTAGAGAGAGGGCAAGAGAGGATTTTCGGGCATCATGGTTTTTTTGGGTGTGTGAAATCTTGGAGTTGGGACTTAGGATTCGGGTGTAGAGATTGAGCATTATGAGTGCCCAATTACCACCAAATTTGATATACCACCTCATCATCCTTTGATGACCATCATCTAATTTTTTGGACTATCCAGGCAATCAA
Source organism: Cocos nucifera (assembly GCA_006176705.1). Taxonomy (NCBI): domain Eukaryota; kingdom Viridiplantae; phylum Streptophyta; class Magnoliopsida; order Arecales; family Arecaceae; genus Cocos; species Cocos nucifera. The sequence goes on from QRFJ01000063.1 coordinate 682,405, forward strand.
GAAGAAGGTGGTTGATCGGATCTACCAAAATTAGCTGTCAAAGGCTCAGGCAAGGAGCTAGCACTCTGATGGAGCTGAGCAGGATCAGGAGCTCTGTGTGGACTCACCATAGAGGTTGAATAATTATGTGGCTATAGCACAACATGAGGGCTTCCTTCTATAATTTAAGATTGTAGAGATCATCTACCCATGCATAGGTATTGTATTCTAAACACAGGATCGGTTAGCAAATATGATTCATTAATCGACTGCATTTAATTTTTCCATTGCATATATACATGTCTAGATCTATATGTAGGGTTATATAATTTAATCATAGCATGCCTTAAATTAATATTAGATTAATTTTAGCTTCTGCTATAAATTTTGTTCAAAAAAGTTTTGAAAAAGCATACTTTACACCCTACTTGTTTTTCTAATAATGGTATCAGAGCCAAGTTGCTCGACATGTTTTAATATGTAATTAAAAAAATTAAATGCTTATATATTTGATATTTTAGATCTAGATTACATAGTAATCGAGGATGAATGAGCTACCAAGTCATTCAGTCATAAGGGATAAGTATGGTTTAAAGACCATCTCCTCCCATTCAGTGGGGATCCCTTATGGCGGTGGGGGTGCCACTATGAACTCATTCATTAAGATGAACAGTAAAATGATTTAACTTATTAAAATTATTTTAATATAAAAATTAAACATGAATAAGTTTAGATTTGATCTAAAATATGATTCATGGTTTAATTTTATTATGCTTTAATTCTATTATGAAACTAGCAATAGCATTGCTATTTATAAAATGAGCTGACCCATTTATAAAATAAGTCAAACCATTTAGTGAATAAAAAATGAAAACCTTTCAAAATTTAAAAATTATTTTTGAAATGCCAAACCCCAACCCATCAGCCCAAAAACTTAATTAAAAAATTAAGTATTGTCTATAAGGATGTAGAATTATGAATTAAAGATCTTAAGACAAAATCATAAAACTATGGGTTAAAGGATTAGATGAATTAGGTCCGTTAATTGGATTAGATCTAAGATTAGTTAAAGGATGGACTAAATTAGAAAAATTAATCAAATCTAATTAAATATTAAATTAGATTAGGTCAAAGACTCTCTAGATTCAACTTCAATAGTTGTAGTTTAACGAGTCCATGTCTTTAACAAAGACCAAGATGGACTTGATTTATGGCTATGTGGTCGAGCTTGAAATTATTAGGTTGATTAGATCAAACCTAATTAATTGGTTGGTATCTAAGGTAAGTTTGGCAGCCAAGATCAGTAATTTTTAATTAAGAGCTGCTCGCCTTGATTCAATCTTTGATGAGTTAATGGCATATCCCTTCCACCGATCTTACTTACCTAGTCGACATGGTCGATTAGGATTTGATTAGATCACTTGATGATTCGAGCTGACCCATGTCATAAGAAATTAGTTTGACTAATTTTAATTAGTAAGACTAAATTAGGTGGCCATTTATCTAAATTGATCCTAATCCTAACCTATTGACTTGGTGAAGTCGGTGGGAGGATTTCACTTGTTGAAGTCAGTGAAAGTAAATTGGTCCATATCTTTTCTATCCTTAAATCACATGTAAGGTAAATTTTCTAAATTATTAGATCCTTAAAAATGACTAAGTTATGGAAATAATCGAGTCATAGCCTCCCATTAAGATGAATAGTATGAATCCAATTTTCTAGGTAAACATTGGAGGTGCCTTACACCTAATTTTTTATTTGGATGTTGGAATTACTATCCATCATATGATGATTAGGTCGTACTCTTTAAATGGAGATTAGGTTGGTCAGAGCTTTCCTCGAGCCTGGTCTTCATTCGTTTGATGCATCAAACTCAATCATGTTAATGGCTGGACCTAACCAGACCTTTTTTACGGACGTCATAGCCTACTGAATTGGCTTCTAGGGCAAAACTTAAATACTAAAAATTATTTAGATAAATAATTAGTTATAGACCTACCTATAGATGCACACGGATTGGCTAGAACTTTTCTCAACCTCGTCTGTAGTATTTGTGGATTCTGGTACCCACTAAAGAGTTAGGATAATTTTTCAAATTGGAGATAGAGGCTATCAATTGATAAAAATAATGGAAGGATCTTTATACTAAAATCTAATTCTGTAGGATTAATTAATTCAAGTACTAATATGATTTCATATTTTCTTTTCAAATAAATAGAATGGCTAGTGTTAGTCCGCTCCATTCACTATTGGACAGTAACAAGCTTTTAGGATCTTATTACGAGAAGTCTAGAATTGACCCTAATCAGGCAGACCTAATGAGAAATTATCCTCTATACCTGAATAGACTAAACAACAAAAATCAGCAAGTAGTTGCTGATCAAGACTGTTATATGATAATACCTTGTAATTTCTCTATTTGTGATACATCTACCTAGGTATTAGTTATCGGGCGTCTAGTTCATATATGCAATTCATTGCATGAACTTCAAATTGATAGAAAGTTTGATAAAAATGATAGATTCTTTAATATTGAGAATGGAAATAAAGTTTCAGTCCTAGCATTGGGAATACTTGTGCTAGCTTTCAAATCAAATAATGTCATTTTAAGTGACTATCACTATTATCCATCTTTTATGATGAACATAATATCCATTGAGTCTTTGGCCCAGGATGGTTATAGTTTATCAATAAAAAAAAATTATTATGATATCATTATGAATGATGTTACAATAATACAAGGATAATTAAAAAATGGCATTTGTGTATTATCACAGTATATTAGTGTAATATACATGTCAAATAAATATCCAAAACTAGATAATATCATCGATGCCTATCTTTGGCATTGTTGACTTGGTCATATAAACAAGAATAGGATAAATAGGTTGGTTAAGGAGCATATCTTTAACATCGATGATTATGAATCATTGACTACCTGTGAGTTCTACCTTCTTGGTAAGATGACCAAATCATCTTTTATTGGAAAAGATGAATGGGCCACTGAGCTTCTGGTTTTAATACATACTGATGTATGCGGACCTATGAACATATGTGCTAGAAGAGGATACTTCTACTTTATTATATTTATTGGTGACCTATTTAGGTATGGGTACATCTATCTTATGAAGAATAAATCTAATTCATTTGAAATATTCAAACAATATTGAAATGAGGTAGAAAAATAACTTGGAAAGAGTATTAAAACTCTTCAATTAGACTGAGGTAAATACCTTTTCAATAAATTTTTGATGTATCTAGGAGAGAATAGGATTCTCTCTTAATGGATCCCTCCTGAAATACCACAGCATAATGATGTGTTTGAAAGAAGAAATCGAATCCTGTTAGATATGGTTAAGTCCATGATGGGGTTTGCGAGTCTGCCAATTTCATTCTGGGGGTATGCACTCGAGACTGCTTGTTTTATTTTGAATAATATTCTGAGCAAGTCTACTATAAAGACTTTATATGAGATATGGATTGGACGTAAACCGACACACTTTCACTTTAGGATTTGGGGATGTTTGGCTTATGTCAAATATTTGCAGCCATAAAAGCTTGAACCTAGGTTTGATAAATGCTTGTTCATAGGATACCAGCCCTAAGAAAACTAGAGATTATTACTTCTATCTTGCTAAAGAATAAAAGATATTCATCAGCAATAAGGCAATCTTTTTGGAAAAAAAGTTTCTTAGGGAAGGAACAACTAGCTCTAATGTTGAACTTAGTGAAGTTTGATATGTGAAAGAATTGACACATTCTAGTGAACCTACAGAACTAGATTTGATAAGATCAAATCTAAAGCTCATTAAAGAGGTAACTTTAAGGAGATCCGATAGAGTACCACATCAACCAGATAGATACTATAGTTTCATGGTCTGGGATGGTGATTCTGTTGAACTCGATGAGAATGATAAGGATCCGATCATCTATATGAATGCCATATAGAGATCTGATTTTGATAAGTGGTTGAAAGCCATAAAGTCCAAAATGGAGTCCATGAAGGTCAATAGTGTATGGACACTAGTTGATCCACCTGAAGGGATAAAATTTATTGAGTGTAAGTAGATTTTCGAAAGAAAAAAGGGCGCAAACAGGAAGGTAGAGACCTATAAATCCCATCTAATTGCCAAAGGATATCGTCAACATTATGGTATTGACTATGATGAGACATTTTTCCTGGTGGCAATGCTTAAGTCCATTCAGATTATGCTTGCAGTAGCGGCATACCTAGGCTATGAGATCTGGCAAATAGATGTGAAGATAGCATTTCTAAATGGAGAGTTAGATGAAGCGGTATATATAATACTCCACAGATGAGTCCAAGGTGTGGAAGCTCTTGAGATTCATCTATGGATTGAAGTAGACATCTTAAAGTTGGAATATGCATTTTGATAAAATGATCAGAATGTATGGCTTTATTTAGAATGAAGAAGAACCTTGCATGTATAAATGGGCTAACAATTCTATAGTCATATTTCTTATTTTGTATGTGGATGATATTCTGTTAATCGGGAATGACATTCCTGTATTACAGGAAATAAAGGTTTGGCTATCATCATAATTATTCATGAAGAAATTAGGAGAAGCTTCTTACATCCTAGGGATGAAGATCTATAGAGATAGATTTAAAAGATTGCTTGTGTTATCCCAGTCCATGTACATCGATATCATACTGAAGAGGTTCGGCATGGTGAATTCTAAGAAAGGCTATCTTTCGATAGGCCATAGAATTACTCTCTCGAAAAGTGATTGTCTGACAACTCCTCAAGAGAGAGAGAGTATGAGTAGAATACCATACGCTTTGGCAGTGGGTTCTATTATGTACGCCATGATGTGTACAAGATCGGATGTGACATACTCACTAGGGGTAGTGAATAGATACCGATCTGATTCGGATGAGAATCACTAGAAGATTGTAAAGATAATCTTGAAGTATTTGAGAAATACTAAGGACCAATGGCTCATCTATGGAGATGCTGACTTGAAACTTATGGGATATACTAATTCTAGTTTTTAGTTAAATTATGATGATAGTAAAAATGTGTCAGCTTATGTATTTATCCTGAATGGAGGAGCAGTCTGCTGGAAGAGTTCCAAGCAGCACATTATGGTCGATTCTGTATATGAGGTAGAGTATGTTGTGGCATCTGATGCTACAAAGAAAGCTATGTGGCTGCAAAAATTCATCGACGAACTGGAAGTGGTACCAATCTTGGATGGTCTGGTTCTGCTTTACTGTGATAGCATTAGAGCTATAGTTCAAGCGAAGGAACTAAAAGCACATCAGTGCACCAAGCACATTCTACGTTGCTACCACCTTGTACGAGAGATTGTGGAACGAGGTGACGTTGATCTTTAAAAGATCAATGGAAAGGAGAATATAGTGACCCATTTACCAAAGCCCTTGGAATCAAAGGGTTCGATAATCATAAATAGAAGATGGGTATTTGATATTGTTCTGACTGGCTTAAGTCTAAGTGGGAGTTTGTTGGAAATTATATCCTAAAGCTAATCATCTAGATTGTAGATGGTTGAGTTGATTGTAAATATACTTGAATTATTAATGAATCAAATTATTATTTTAAATTTTTCATCACTTTTGCGCATCTTCCTGGAATGAACTCTTCTATGATGAAGTCCCTAGGACTATTTAGATACGACAAATGTAGATTTCTCATTGAGTCCTTAAACTTGTTCACGATGATATGATACATTGTTACCTAGGACGATAATGTATCGAGTGCAGGTCATTGTATGCCATATGCATTTATTGTCCTCTTAACTAAGGAGTATGATGTACTGGTATGGCATGCAGGTGATGTATAGGGGTATATTTTGCCAAACATGATCTAATTGCATAGCTCTCTACTGTCAAGAGTTGCTCATGAAAGATATGGGTATAAGTATCCCTTAGACCTAAGATCATTATGGTGACTTGCAAACAACTCACTATACTTAGGTACCGAACTATTTGAATATCTAATTTAGTGATGAAAGGCTACTGGGTGTAGTTAAGTACTTATGAAGTCAGTGTGTGAGTCAAAATAAGATTGATCCCTCCAAATGTTGGAGCAGATGCATCACTATATTTCAATTTAGCAAAACTTCGGTCGGGATGGTTCATTTGATGAACACTGAATTTTGAAATACACTACAGATGATTTTTCAGGGTTGATAGTTAAATCCTAGGTCACCTTTTGAGCATTGAGGATAAAGGGATGAATTATATGATAATCATGTGCCACAGGTTCGTCAATGTTGCATTGTGACTATTCAACCTATCCGGATGTTGGGTACCATTACTAGATGGTCACATTGATTCATATAAAAAATTGATTCTTGTACTACCAATATAGGGTTCGAACCTATAGGGTCACACATAATAGGAGATCCTACCTAATCTGATGGCTGATCAAGAATCCTAATGCTTTGAGACTTTGTAGTAAGAGTTCTACTGGACTGGGACTCTTTGATCAAGAGTCCCACTAGACTAGAACTCAAAGTCTTATTTGGCTAGGACTCTCTGATCAAGAGTCCCACTAGTCTAGGACTCTATGATCGCAAGTTTCATTCATTTGGAACATTGGATTCAAGAGTCCAACTAGTTTGGGACTCTTCGATCAGGAGTTTCATGTAGATGAAACTCTATAGTCCAAACACCCACTTGATTTGGACTCTATATATTATTAAAGAATTAATTAATAATTTAGTTACTAATTAGCTTAACTTGATTGAGTGATAAGGATTTAATTAAATTTAATTAAATTTGTTTCGATTGGATTAGACCCAATCAAGTCATGAGATGACCTAATCGCTTTGGAAGATTTAATCCTGATTTGATCAAGTCCTAGACCTAATTAATTTCTTATTTGATTAGAAATTTATTGATTTAAATTAAGCCTAATTTGATTGGGTCTAACCTAGCCTAATTTGATCTAGATTAATTGGTTTGGTTGAAACCAATTTGGACCAATTCAAAGTAAGTTTGAATTTGAATTTACTTTCTCCCTGCACCATGAAAATTTGACCCATGCCCCATTTGGATTTTACGTGAGTTTTTCTCACATAGAAGAAGTTGTGTGCCTCCTCTCCTTTCTCTTTTTGACCTAGTCCAAGTATTGGATGTTAGGATTTGATGCCTCAAATTCGACCCACAGCAAGAAGAGAATTAGTTTTCAGCACAGCAGTTAAGCTAGCCCTGATACGCAGTCGAATTGGCCCAGATTGAGATGGAGCCAACTCGAACCATAGTCGAGCTGATTTTCCTAGGTAGACAAATAGTAGGAGTCTGATCTAGATATAGTTAAGCCAGCTCAATCCCTGATCAAGCCGGCTCGATGGAGGCGAACAGAACACGATGGGTTTTTTCTATTTAGTCTCGAATTATGATTAATCCAAGGGGTCTACGGGAGTTACACGTAGACCATAGGATCTAATGGCCATGGAGATTATGGTCATGATCTGAAGGTTAGAAAATATCCTAAGACTCTATCAAGGACACATTCAACTCATATTGGGAGAATGAGCCCTATTAGAACTCCAGTGAACTACTGAGAAAAGGATTCTCATCCAATTTAAAGGGCTGAGGTGCTGTGGAGTAGAAAAGATGGTGCATGTGGCATGAGAGGTGTGTTGAGAGGCTTAGGCACCCATCGAGAGGAGCTTGGCAGAGCGTCGAGTACATGCAGCCCATGAGAGAAAGAAGCAATAGGTGCATAGCATCCGATGAGGAGGCTGTGAGGATAGAGCATCTTGTAGCTTCTGTGGGTCTTCTTGAGATTCTGAGAGAGCTTTTGTGAGGATAGCTTGTAATTGAAAGAGATTTATGTACGGTGAGTCAAAAGTGGATGTTCTCCTACTGTACCTATTTTTTTCTTTCATAGTGAAGCTTTGCATGCCCCATGGAGGTGAGCCTTTAGGCTGATTCATATACTTGATTATTTTCTTATTTTACTTTTTTCTTCTTCTTACCATAATAATTTAGTACTAGATCCTTAATAAGTGGTATCAGAGAAGCTAATATTCTAATAGTTTGGTATCAGAGTAAGTTGATACCACAATAATTGGTATCAAGGCCAGATAGTATCGGAGCGCAGATTATAGCAGTGGATAGAGATTGAAGAATATGGAGAAGGCAAGTGTAATCAAGGTGGAGATCAATAGGTTCGATGGAAAGGATAATTTTTCCTTATGCCAAGCAGGGGTAAAGGATGTCCTCATTCAACATGGGCTGATCGATGCTCTCTTGTATGATGAGATACCAGCCACCATAGAGGTGAAGGATTGGAAGTGGATCCAGATGCAGGTGGTGAGTATGATCCACTTGTACCTAATGGATGATGTGGTAATCCATGTACTTGGTGAGACTTTTTTGATGGTGCTATGGTCGAAGCTCGAGGAGTTATACATGACGAAATCGCTCACCAACACACTATTTTTTTAGAGGCAGTTCTACCAGCTATGGATGGATGAAGGCCAAAGCGTGTGGGTGCATCTATCCAACTTTCAGAAGATCCTTCCCAACCTTCTCAGCAGTAGTGAAAAAGTTGAGAGAAGACCAGGGAGTTGGTCTTGCTAGTGTCGCTCCCTCCTTTGTATGAGTCCTTGGTGACTGCTCTTCTGGTGGAAAAGAGCACCATCAAGATGGATGATGTTACTGCAATGATACTCCAGAATGAGATTCTCAGGAGGAAGAATCCAGCTTTCGGTCAGATAGTGGTAGCTCAACTTTGACAATTTTTGGAGGAGCAGGAAGCAGTAGATGAAGTGATAGAGGATCACGAGGAGGATGATCCAGGTCTAAGATGAGGGATTCTAGCAAGATCAGATGCTACAGGTGCGACGAGTTGGGGCATCAAGTCAAGGATTGCCCACAACTCAAGGATCGAATGAGGGCTACTGCAGCGACGATCAGTAGCGAGTCAAAGGATGATGTCCTAGAGATATCTGATGAGGTATCTAGTTCTTTCTAGCAGTGAATTTTAGATTCTGCATGCACATATCATGTTTGTTGTAAAAAAAGTGTTTGTTGTAAAAAAAAGTAGTTTGACTTTCTAGAGAGCAGTGATGGCACTATTTATCTACCAGATGGATCGAACTGTGTAATTAGAGTCATCGGGATGGTCAGCTGGAAGACAAATGATGGTGTAGTGAGAAGATTGGAGGAGGTTTGATACACACTCGATTTCAGGCAGAATCTTATCTCACTAAGCAGACTGGATCTAAACGGCTATAGGTGGATAGCTTGGGATGAAATCTTGAAGGTCATGCATGGCGATAGGATGATATTAGAGGGAAAAAAGAAGACAAGATGATATTACTATCTGGTAGGAAGCTCAATGCGAGTTGGAGCTTCAGGAGCCAAAGGAAGCCCAATGCAAGGTGGAGCCTAGATGGAGATGGATCGGGCACGAGATAGAAGACTAGGGATGACAAGAGGCAACATCGTAGAGTGAAGTTATTATTACCATAGGAGAATTCCTTGAGTAGGTCTTTGGTCAAAGTGGACATAGCCTATGATAGAGATGGAATCGAGCAGTCTAGCTCGACTTTCATGTTTGCCCATCTATGATTAGCAGGCATGGGGGCATGATGGATCACAAGCTCTCAAAGTAAGGTGGAGGTTGAATGTCAACTCAAGGTGGAGATTATTAGGATTTGATGCCTCGAATTTGACCCACAGCAAGAAGAGAATTAGTTTTTAGCACAACAGTTAGGCCAGCTCTGATACGTAGTTAAGCCAGCTCGGATTGAGATCAAGCTGGCTCGAACCACAGTCGAGTCGGCTTGAACCACAATTGAGCCAGCTCTCTCAAATAGATAGACAGTAGGAGTCCAGGCGAGATGCGATCGAACCAGATCGACCACTAATCGAGCTAGCTTGATGGAGGCGAACAGAATATGATGGGATTTTTTCTATTTGGAATCGGATTGTGATTATTCCAAGGGGCCTATAGGAGTTACACATGGACTATAGGATCCAACAGTCATGGAGGCTTGTGGTCATGATTTGAAGGTTGAAAAACATCTCAAGACTCCATAAAGGACATGTTTGACTTATATTAGTAAAATGAGCCCATTAGGACTCCTTTGAACTAGTGAGAAGAGGATTCTCATCCTATTTAAAAGACTGAGGTGCTATGGAGCAAAAAATATGGTGCATGTGGTGTGAGAGGCACATAGAGAGGCTCAGGAACCTATCGAGAGGAGCTTGGTAAAGGGCCATGTACGTGCAGCCTACGCGAGAGAGAAGCAATAGGTGCATAGCATCCGACGAGGAGTCTATGAAGGCAGAGCATCTTATAGCTGCTGTGAGTCTCTTTGAAATTCTGAGAGAGCTTTTGTGAAGGTAGCTTCTAGTTGAGAGAGATTTACGTATGGTGAATTGAGAGTGGGCATTTTTCTCTTGTACCTATTTTTTTCTTTCATAGTGAAGCTTTGCATGCCCTGTGAAGGCGAGCCTTTAGGCTGATCCACGTACTTGATTATTTTCTTATTTTATTTCTTGTTTCTTTCTACCATAATAATTTGGTACTAGATTCTTAACAAGTGGTATCAGAGTAGTTGATATCCCAATAGTTTGGTATCAGAGTGAGTTGATACCATAACATTGGACTGGTTCAAATAAAGTTAAATTTTGAATTCAACTAGAGTTGTTAAGAGGTTGAAACCAATCCTATCCTTATCTATTCTCTTCTCCATGCCCTCTTTACATTTTTGTCACACACTTTTATAAATTTTTGAGTGTGGGTGCATGGAAGGAGAGTCCTTCTACACATCAAATACTTTAGGGGTGGCATTGGATAAGGATAAGGTTGTGCTTGAATTTGGAATTCAAGCAAATGTTTAAAACCATCTAACCTCCCTCATCTTATCCACTCTACACGCATTTCCCATTAAGTTAATGCCAATAAAATGCAAAAATTTTAAGATGTGTGTGAAGACTTTGAGAGGGTTCATGAAGAGTTTCTGGAGAGAGGAAAAATTAGAGAGGGTGCTATCTCATGTGTGTGGAAAAGTCCAAAGAGTTAGAAAAAGGTTTCCTCGATAACTTTTCCTAACATGCCATTCTTTTTATTTATCTCTTTTTGGTTGACCATCTAAAAAATGTTTTGAGATTGGATGTTCGATCAAGGTAGAGTTTCTCTATCTATGAAAATTTATTTCATGAGAATAAACTCTAGATAGAGGGCGGAAGAGCATTTTTGGGTGTCAAGGTTTTTTTGGGTGTGTGAAACCCTGGCATTGGGACTTAATGTTCGGGTGGAGAGATTGAGCGTTGTGAGTGCCCGATCACCACCAAATTTCATACACCATCTCATCATCCTCTGAAGATCATCTTCTAATTTTTTGGAGCATCCAAGAGATCGAGAAGAAGGTGGTCAATCGGCTCGACCAAAATTAGCCATCAAAGGCTCCGATGAGGAGCTAGCACTTCGGTAGAGCTGGTCGGGATCAAAAGCTCTATGAGGACTCACCGTAGAGGCTGGATGATTGTGTGACTATAGTGCAACATAAGGGCTTCCTCTTGTGGTTTTGGATTGCAGAGATTATCTACCCGTGCATAGGTATTGTGTTCTGAACACAAGATTGGTTGGCAAATACGATTTGCTAATCGACTGCATTTAATTTTTCCATTGCAAATATATATATGTCTAGATCCATGTATAGGGTTATATGATCTAATCATAGCATGTCTTAAATTAATATTAGTTTAATTTAGCTTCTACTATAATTTTTTATTCAAATAAGTTTCGAAAAGCATGCTTTACACCCTACATGTTTTTCCAATAGACCCATCCAGCTTGTGGCACCTCCAACTTGGTCGGAGGATAGATAGATCAGCCTTATCCAGAGCTGCTCATAAGTACTACATGCTTAATTAACATGTTTAGAATTTAGTAATTTTAGAGTTAACATTTATTCTTCAAAATCAATTTTACAGTACATTTAGAGAGCCTTCCACATCTCATCTCATTACTGGGATCATATGTCGGTTGATGATGAGCCTGGTGAACAATTTCTCGGGTTGGCCATCAATAGCTTGTGATGCAGCCTAAAAGATCTTTCTAGTAAGTTAAAACTAGTTTAATTTATTCTTTCTTGATACATCGGTATTTTAATTACATATTAATACATGCTTGCTTCTATCTTGTAGGAGTATTATCGATTCGAGACTCTCCAGGATGAGGAGGCTGGCCATCAGACCTTTGAGGAGGTCGCCATATAAAGGCTTGAAGATGGCCTCTATAGCCTTAGACAATCTGCCATCCAGTACTCTAGTGCCTAGTTACCATTGGATTGGAGGTCCTTCATGGATCACTGGATATGGGTGGATATATGGTATGCCCTCTACAATCAGTAGAGCAACGAGGAGTACTCCAGTAGGTAGTAGAAGACCTGACAGAACTAGATCATCGAGCAGGATTCGATCAAGCACATGGGCGGCTCAGTTGGCATACATGTTGTAGCCGATAGACTTGTAAGAAATCAATATCAAAACTCTTCACTAGAACTATAAAAATTTTTATATGCATATTTTAATTAATTTAATTTTATTATTTACTTATTATAGTCATGGCAGTTGGATTGTCCACTAGACCAACTATAGTTATGGTAGGCCACATCCTAGTCTAGGAGGACTGGTGACGATTTAGATTCTATATCGCAATAGATTGCGGTAAGAACTTTAAACTTTATTTACTAATTAAGTTGTTAGAGGATCTAATTTTTATATTAGAACTATTGTATTTATGAACTGTGCAGACATATTATGCGGAGTATGTTGGTGAGAGGTATGGCGATGACCCACCTTCTCAGCCCTCCTTGATCTTGAGGGATGGCTCAGCGCCACCAGAGGGGAGGTGAGTAGGAGTTGGGTCATAGGATTTGGCCACAACTTCAACCCTCCGTCACCTCGATATCCTTCAGCATCCTCATAGGCCTTGATGCCCCAAACCAGGAGTGATGCGCACATGGAGGAGGTTGTGCAGAGACTTCTAAGCCAATGACCTCAGGGCCTCCTAGATGCCATCCACGATATGATCATGGAGTTTCTCTGGAATCTACTACTGCATGACCAGTTGGACTTGTCATCCCAACCATCATATTAGATAATTATAGTATTAAATTTTTTTACTTATTTTAAGTTTTTATATTTAGAAGCTTTGTATATTTAAGTTTGAGTCCAGAAAGAAGATCTAGGGCCTAAAAGTTCAATCTAACAATTCATTAAAAATTCAATCTAACCATGCAATCGATGGACCGGGTGTGTCTATAGCTCCATATCATCGAATCGAATGTGTAGGAATAATCTATTTGAGAATTGAAGTAGTGTATCGAAAGATATGCCTCCATATCAAAATATACTAATATTATTTTATTATTTTTATTAAAGAATGTTGGGATATTTAGCTCTCATCCACTAGCTGCTAGAGAAGAGCAGGAGGAGGAGGTGGATAATGATGATGATCGGACCAAATTTTTTTTTAATATATTATATTTTTTTGATACTACTTAAAAAAATATTTTGAATAAAATATAATTAGTTTTTAATTTTTGAATATTAGATTATCTTTGAATTTTAATTTTAATAGGTATTATGAATCTTAATTCATTATGATTAATTAAAATAATTTTTTTAAAAATATTATTATTAATTTTCTAAAAAAATAAAAATTAATAAATTAGCATTGGTATTAGCGATGACTTTTGAGATGAACGTGTCATTACTAATATTTCTTAAAATAATTTTTTATTTTATTTAAAAATTATAAAAAATTAGTGACGCTATTAGCGATGGTATTTTAGGTCGTTAATAATTATTAGCGATGGCATTAGCCAGGAAAATGCCATTGCTAATATTTTTTAAAATATTTTATTTTTATTTGATTTAAAATTTTAAAGTATTAGAGATGCTATTAGTGATGGTAATTTTTATCTCTATTAATTATTAGTGACGGCATTAGCCACGACATTGCCATTGCTAATATTTTTTTAATAATTTAATTTAAATATTTAAAAATTATTAGAAATAAAATTTTTTTATCTCAAAAATCATTGTTAATAGTCTTATTAGCAATGGTTAGTTTTACCATTGATAATAATGCCAATTAGCGATAATAATTTTTTAGATTAGATTTTACGATGGTATTAGTGATGGCAGGATTATTAGCGATGGTGGATTGACTATTAATGATGGTGCTTAGCCATCGTTAATAGTCTAGATTCTTGCAGTGTCTAAGAGACTCTCCTAGAACTAGATTTTTCATAGTAAGAACATAGTCTCTTGAACTTTTCAAGATCTTCTTATTGATTATCAACATATTTAGCAATTTTGATAATGCCCTATCATTATCATTCATGTGGTAGTTTACTATAAACTAACCAAATGAACTATTAGGTGACTGCTGGACCAAATCTACTTGAGTTTCTTATGCATGATCATCTTGAGCTTCTCAAGCTCATTCAGGTCCTTAACCATTGTCAAAAATAATTGTGGATGGACTACTCAACATGCACTCCAGCTCTGTTCATCACACAACTATTGTAAGTGAGTTATCATAGCCCTAAATTCTTAATGTCCTCATGCTGGTACTATGGCCAAGATATAGTGCCTAATCTAATTATCATCATCCATCCATTCATAAAGCACTGAACATTTCAGCGGTTGGATGGTTTGGTAACATAAGAGAATCCTGGTCTAGAATATGCCCTTACTCTTTCTACAGTTCAGAACCATTCTAAAGTCTTAAGCCAGTTCTATATAGTTCTTCTTGGTCAATTAGTTATATCTTGGACTTGGTCTAATCCAATTGGGTTTGGGTTTCGAAACAAGTCAAATACTTATTGAGTCTAATCCTATTAGACTAATGAAACTTAGTCTAAGTCAAACTCAGACTCTAATCAAATTAAATCTGATTTAACTTGATCAAGACCCAATCCTAATATTTGATCAAATCAAATAATTTAGCAACTATTGCAATTTGAGAGAGTCATAGTCCAGTGGGACTCAAGTGACCTGGTCCAATGGGATTTGAAGCTGAGTAATAAACTAAAGAGAGAAGAGGATTTTAATTAGATGTTTGTACTAAATTTTATAATTTATTCTAGGAACTTTAGGAAATAAAAGGACTGCCACTATTTCTTTGGATCCCAACACTCTATGAGTTAGGAAGCAAGAACCATTATGTGAGTTGAGGTTCCTAGTAGGTACTACGGTCCAACCAATTGGCATGCTACCTTACCTGACAGTTATTGGTAAACATGTCAACCAATAGGTGGACAACTCTTATCCAAATCTTCTCAAGCAAATTGCAACAGATCTGGTCTCTAGGTCCTAAAATCTTATCTAGTAGTTATTGGTCTCATTCTCTAATTAGGTTAGACCCACCATTTGCGCAAGTGAAGCCATCATTGGACTGTCACCTAATAGTTATTGAGCCAAACCCCATCTCCATCCTATAACAATAGAGTGCTTGCTTCCCCTCTGATGCAACTAAACCACTGTATCCAGCCAAGAACAATCAACATCGAAGAGGGCATGACACTCTATAATGATGGAAGACCCCTCGACTTAATATTATTGAGGAGGTTTTATTTAGGTCTCTTCTATATAGTCATATAGATCTCATATAAATGATTAGTCTGATTTAGGTTAGCACATCTCATGTCTAATTAACCTAGTCTAAGTCAGCACATCTCATGTCTAATCTAACCTAGCTTAGGTTAGCATATCTCATGTCTAATCTAACCTAGTTGGCATGGATGAACTCGAATGACCAAGCAACCTTATTCAAGATATAATTGACCAAGTTGGCTAAGTAAGTGAGATCGATGGGAGGGTCTACCAATGCTTGCCTTAGACACCAATAAATTGGCCAAATAAGCATGTTCCCAAATAAAAACCATCGGTTAATATGCCAAACTTACCTTAGACAGTAATTGGCTAATCAGAATCAAATAGGTCAGTCTAGTAACTTAGGCTCGAACCACTAAGCTAAATTTGGTTTGAGTTAATCAATTCAAATCAAAATATGAATTGATGTGACCAATTACAACTAAACTTGACTTTGAGCCTCTTTGACCTAATTCTGATCAACTATTGACCCGATTCGATCAATTGCTCAAATCGACTAGGGTTCTAACTTGACCTAATCAAAGAACCTAATTGTAGTTAATCACAAGACCTAATTTATTCAACCCATACCCTCATGCAAAATCTAAATTTTAGATTCTAAAAATAATTTTTAGATTAGGTTCAAGTGCATGAATTAATGGCTTATGATCTCAAAATAATTTTAGATCTAAACCTAATGTGTCATTATATCTCATACATGGTGTTTTTAGATTTAAAATCTACAAACTATATATCACATATATAATTTTCGGATCTAAAACTAACATGGCATATATCTCATACATGCATAATTAGATCATAAATAATGATTAAAATAATTTTGAAAATATTTTTCAGAAATCTTGTTTGCATTGCACTAAGACAACCTTTACAGTATAGGAGGATAACTCAATACCAGGACAACCTTATTTTAGTGTGATGTAAATTTTAATCATTTTAATTTTAAATTTAATATCAAACAAGACATATCTGTTACATCTAATTTTAGATCTAAAGTTATTGATTTACATGTTTCAAAAATCATTTTCAAAATCGATCAATCTTGTGCTAGGACAACCTTTTCAATATAAGGATTTAATGCTATACCAAGGCAACCTAAGCACAAAATTGATTTTAATCAATCCTAACATTCAGATCCAAAAAAAAAAGATCTAGATCTAAAATTTATTCCATGCATGCTAAAAATCAATGTGGCTCTGATACCACATGAAGAAAATCTATGTGATAGGCATGCAATATTCATCTCATGAACATGGCGCAGTGGAAAGCACATATGAAAACTTTTTCCATACGAAAGCATGCAGATCTAATCTATATCACCAAAAGATTGATTAGCATGCACAAATAAATTTTAATCATAAATCTAAAATTAGAAATAAAATAAAAATATTGATTACCTTAATCGCTTTTTCATCTTCTTGTCGGATCGGATCTTGTGGATGCTCAAGATTTCGGATGTAGCCATGCAAGTGCCCAACCTCTACTAGTATCCATACAGAGATTATTTGATTGGAGCACCGAGGCCATTGGAGTGCTAGCGCCTTGCAGGCCTCGCTCCTCACTTGGATTTGCATCCTCTTCTTCAAGATCTTGATGAATAGGATGTTACAAAATGTGTTCCAAAGTTAATTACTAGTCTGTTGATGGTTGAGCTAATCTTGTAAATATAAATAATTTATTATGAATAAAAAGTTTATTCTGACTTTTCATCATAAGTGTATATCTTCTTTTGAACTCTTGTGTTGTAATGAAGTCCTTAAAACTATTTAGAATTGATAAAGAGAAAATTTATCATTTAGTCCTTAAAATTATTCATGATCAAATAATATATTATTACCTTGGACAACAACATTTACCCAGTGTAGGTTGTTGTGTGCCATATAGATTGGTTATCCTCTTAACCAAGAAGTATGGAGATATTGGTATGACATTCTGATAAGATGTAAGGGTATATTATCACTGAACATGATCAACTTCAGAGTATTCTGCTATCAAGATTTGCTTCAAAAGGATATGGATATAAGTATACCTTCGACCTAAGATCACCAAGGTGACTTGCAAGAAACTCACTGTGCTTTGGTACCGAACTATCTAAATTTTTAATTCAATAATAGAAGGTGTATGGGCATCATCAAGTACTTATGAAGTTGGTGTGTGAGTTGATATGGGATTGACCACTTATGGTTTTAGAAGCTGTGTTGAATTATGTTTCAATTTAGCAAAACCTTGGCTAGGGTAGTCCTTATAAGGAGTCACAGAATTTATTTCTTTGAGACATATTATGGATGTATTTTTTCAAGGTTCATAGTTTAACTTGGAGTCATCTTAAACACAGAGGTCAAAGGAATGAATTATAAGGTAACCATATTTGAATAGGTTCTATAATGTTGTTTTACATACATTCGACCTATCTGAATATCGCGTACCATTGCTAGATGGTCACTTTGATTGGTATAAAAATTTATTTCTATGCTACTAGTTTAGATTTGAACCTACGGGGTCACACATATAAGATGTTTCTATTTGATCAAATGGTTGATCAATGATTATGAATCATTCTAAGATCAAATCATCAATACGATTGATAATTGATCTAGTGCAAGTGTTGCAGGAGGATTAATTAGCAATTAGATTGCTAATTGGCTTAATTTGATTAAGCATTAGAGCTGAGATTGAGTCTAATTGAATAAAATTCAATTTGATTTGGTTTGGACTTGATTAGGTCAAGTCTAATTAGTTTATGGGATAAGCCAATTGTAAGGAAGATCAATTCCCTACTCTATTAGGACTTTGAACACCTAATTTCTAATTAGATTAGGATTTAAATTAGAATTAAATATGATTTAATTAGATTTAAATGGACTATTAATTGGACTATAATTATTCATAATTAAGTTGTACCAATTCTAATTTAATTAGGCTTAAAATTTAGTTTGACCAAAGAAAACTAGAAAGCCTAGTTGGATTGAGACTCTCTCTCTTTCTTGTTTCAACTCACCCCATGCCCATGCCCACTCTTCTTTGTTATTTGCATGAGATTCTTCATGCCTAGAGAAGGCCATGCATGCCCCATATCCCCTTCTCTCTGGTTTGGAAATTAGTTTTGGACTAGGTCAAAACAAGTAAGTTATTTTGACCTAGGACTCTATTTGATAGAGTTTTCAAAACCCTAAACTCTATCCACTATATGGTGCCTAATATAATTAGATTTGATCTGATTTCTTGGCACTAGAAAGGAAGGAAATATGCACATATTTCAGATATCCCACACCTAAGGAAAATAAGGTGGTGCCCAAAAGTTGGGGGCCCCAATGTTTCTTTGTCTGGAAAGTTTCCTATTCTAAGTATTTGACCTAGACTGGGACTCCTCTTGATCTCTCTATTTAGGAAGAGTTTTGGCATAAAATTTTCAAAGGTGATTGACCATGGGATAAAGGCTTAGGTGTGGGAATATTTGGCACAAATACCATTGGGTCATGGGCTTTCTTTAGGACAACTTCAGTGCATGTGCTGTTGAGAGAAAATAAAGTAAAGAAGAAGGGGTTCCTCTCTAGGACTTTTCTTCCTCCTTCTTCCACACATCCTTGAGAGAGATGATAGGAAGATAATCTCCCTTGAGTCCTCCTCAAGTTCTTCATCCATTGGATGGTCCAAAAGATTTGAGGAAGAAGAATCAAGATCAACTATTAGGAGGGATCTACAAGGTGTTAAAACACTATGCGGATCTTCGACCGTCGAACCTTTGATCATCATAGAAGCCTTATGTGGATAACTTGTAGAGGCTAGACATCCTATGTGGCTCTAAGCGACATTCTCAATCATAAAAATTAGTAGTGGAGTTCTCAACCAATGATTAGGTATAGAGATCTGATCTCTATAGTGTTCTAGATTAGATTTAGATCGATATTAATGTGATCAATACCTTTCATATTACTTATTTATTTTTAGATTTATTGCATGTTTTATATCATGTCATCAGATCTTGGATGTAGGTATTTTTACATGCATATATAGATTAATATGATTAATCTAAGTCTTTCGCTATGCAAATTTTTGAAAAGGTTTCGAAAACTATGAATGAAATCCTAGATTTTTTTCATCACAGGACTGCAGCACGAACCCTTCATACTAATTTGATGGGATCTAAACAGGATGCTAGGAAGATAAGAGAAAACATTTTTTTTTTCTCTTCCTCTCTCTCTAAATCCACTTTAGATCTAATATAAGGAGGTCATAGGCATTGGGATAAAGGAGGAGCATGGAGATTGGGAGAGGGCTCTAGAAAATCAGAATTTTCTATCTCTTATAACCCTAAGAAAAAAGCCTCTTAAAAAAAGCCTTAATCAAATTCCAATCAAGGTTAGGAGGCAAGTTCTTATCTCACAAGGATTTTTTCCTCCTTTGCTGATTTTCTTCCAAAGAAAACCAAGCTCTATTCAAAAGGCCCATGCCCAACAAGGAAAGCAGAGTGGGTAGTGAGAAGAGAAGAAAGAAGACACCCTTGCGGCATGATCACATTCCTCCTAAAACTCCACACACATCCACCCTTCGACTAAATTTGTCATGCAAAATTTTCTTTATTCCCATGCCAAAATAGATAAAATCAGGTCTAATCTTAATTCAAATCAAAATTTGAATTGATTAGAATCAATCTAAATCAAGATAGAATCCCATAAATGGAAGTTTGCCATCTAATGGTGCTATCTCTTTTCACGCACACAAGGGGGCACATCTCCATTCACTCCCTCTCTTTCTCTACATGAAAAGTAGGAGAGAAGCCCAGAAAAAGCCGGCTTAGCTTCAGTTGATCCTAGATTGATTTTGGTGATAACAAAAGCATTTAAATATAGATTGTTAATTTACTAATGTTGTTTGAGGATGTGTAGTTGTAAAATTCAAGAGCTCACAAACTCCAAGTATTTTCATTCATTTCACTCAAGATTTTAGAGAAGATATTTTAGAGTGGATACATCTTTCAAGAGATTTTAATGAAGGATAAATCAATGTAAAAAGGAACATCTAACTTATAAAGTAAATTAGAGAAGAAAGGATTACAAACAGTATTTGGCATGCATGGCATACAAATAGGACCAACTCAGTCTAAGACTACGCTGATCGAGTCTCAATGAAAGCAAAAGATAGAAAGGGCAGACAGCAAGACTTTTCATGACTTAGGAGATTGAGCCAACCTAGTTTTTAATCGAGCCGATCTAGTGGCAACAGGCCGACCCAGTCAGAAAGGTTGCTATCCCAGTCTCATAAGACAACAAAAGATAGAAATAGGTATTTTAGGATCATCGAGACTGAGCCAACTAGCTAAAAATTGAGCTAACCTAGTTTGGACTGAGCTGACCCAGTCAGAAACTAAGCCAACCCAATAACTGTAATGGCTAGTTTCTGGTTATGCAGCTTTTTCACTCCACATGCCTTCCAATGGCTATTTTTGATTTTTCAATGGCTAGATTACTTCTAAAAACCCTCCTAGGTGACTTGTAGTGGTGGAAAACCTAAGGAATACTTAAGAAAATATTTGGGACAAAAAAAAACTTTTGAACTTGCAAAGAAAGCTTCCAAGCATATTTTTAGAGTATTCAAGTGTGTGAGCAATATAATGAAAAGGAACGAGTGATATTTCGACATACCTTTGTCCTTCCAACATCCTCACTCTTAGAGGAAATCAGGCCATTATTATCGAAGATCATCTCCTACTTTCCTCAAGCATTTAAAGAGAGAAAAATAACCCTACAAGCCAAGCTCCCAGAATTTCTTCTCGAAAGCTTCAAAGAGATTATTTTTATTTTTATTTATTATATATATATTTTTTATTTCAAGTTTCTTGGGATGAGAAACTTGGGTTAGTCCAAGCCTAGAGTTAGACGTTGTATGGTTTGATTGGTCAGATAAAGTTAAAATCAATCGGATTTGATTGTTAGCCCAAGAAAATAATCATTGTATGGTTGTGGTTGGTGAGCCAAGGTTAAAACTAACAGGGCTGGATTGTGTACCCAAGTAAAACAATCAAACTATAATCAAGCTAAGTGATTATAGTTGAATTTCTAAGTAGTTTACTTAGGAAGTGGACGTAGGTGCTGAGTTTGGCACTGAACCACCATAAAACTATTGTGCTTGTGATTGTATACTTCTGTTGTATTACTTTCATTCACTACACATTATACACCTTATTTCATTTATGCACCTAATTAGTTTAATCTGCTCATATCTCAAGTTAAATTTTTAAATATCCAATTCACCCCGCTCTTAGGTAGTCATCCTTAGGCAATAAGTGATATCAGAGTAGGTGCTCTAATATTAGTTGTTGATCAAACTATCAAAGAGCTAAAGATTAAATGGCAACCCCAATTGGGACTCCATTGGTTGAAGGGCAATCAACCAATAGATCCCCGCTATTCAATGAAACTAACTATACGTATTGGAAGGAAAAAATGAGAATATTCATCTAAGCACAAGATATGACATGTGGAATATCATAATGTTAGGACCTCACACACCAACAATTATAGTTGGTGGAGTGTTTATCCCAAAACCTGAAAAGGATTAGGATGAACACGATAAAAAGAAATCTCAAGTTAACACCAAAGCTATGAATGTTTTATATTATGCTTTGGACACTAATGAGTTCAATAAAATATCAACATGTTCATCTGCCAAAAAAATTTGGAATAGACTTGAAGTCATCCATGAGGGTACTAATCAAGTCAAGAAATCAAAGATAAATATGTTGGTACATAAGTATGGGTTATTTAAAATGGAATCACATGAAACCATCACTGAAATATTCATTAGATTCACTAATATTCTAAATGATTTGAAAAGTCTTGAAAGAGATTATATTAACAGCATTGTTATGCGCAAAATTCTTAGGTCTTTGCCAAAGAATTGAGAGCTAAAGATGACTGCCATTCAAGAGATGAAAGACTTAAACACTCTTGCATTGGAGGAGTTAATTGGGTCACTCATGACCCATGAGCTGAACATGATCCAAGGAAAAGAAGAGAAAATAAAGAAAAAGAAGAGCATAGCACTCAAAGCTACTGCCATGTACAAAGAGGAAAGTGACTCCAAAGAAGACTCGAATGATGATGAGGAAATGACACTAATTACTAAAAGATTCGAGAAATTCATGAAAAGAAGAAAGATGTTTGAACCAAGAAGAAAAAATTTCAGCAAGGGCGAAGGTAGCAAAGAAAGAGAAAGAGAAAAAGAAAAGAATAAAATCATTTGTTATGAGTGAAAGAAGTTCGGACATTTTTGAATGGACTATCCATTATTGAAGAAGAGCACAAAGAAATCAAGGAAGAAAGTGTTAAAAGCAACATGGAGCGATGATGAAAACTCATCTTCAAGTGAAAATGAATGTCTATAAGAAGAAAAAATAAATCTTTATCTTAGATGAAGGATTTGATGTGGTGCTCCCAAGCCTTGGGTGGCCACAAGAAGAGCCAGGATGTTGGCTCCGAGAGATTGGGATGGGTGTAAGTCCTAGGGCTAGGATAGAAGTTTTCCTAGGTGAAGGCAATGTGTAGCCTTGCATGGGCTCGAGATTCAAGTGTGAGGACCTTGAGAGGAACTTGGTAGGTGCTTCGGAGACTTGGGACATAAGGTGAAGCAAAGGACCAAAGCCAAAAAAAAAATCAGCTAAGACAAGGGCTGACACACAGGTGGGCTGGCTCGGATATACAGTCGAGCCGGCTCAGTAGCCAAGCTGGCTCGGGATGAGGCTGAGCCAGCTCAAGGCATAGTCGAGCTAGTTATCTCAAGCAGTCAAAAAATGGTGTTTAGGTGAGATGCAATCGAGCCAGCTCAATTTCTGAGAGAGCCAGCTTGATGGGGGCGATCAGAACTATTCAGGTTTTCTGTTTGGATCTAGGATAGGCTTTTATCCTAGGATCTTAAGGCCTGGACCAATAAGATCTTAAGGGGGCTTACTCAAGTATGGGTCAGGTTTTGAACTAGGGGATGAGAGCATGTGAAACATATGTACATGAGCTCGATGAGTGCTTTCATATATTAGGTTAGCCTAGGAGAGTTTTTCAGCTGAGGTTTAGGTTTATTAGGATTCATGTGGCATAGCAGAAATTCTAGGATATATAAATCTAGGTATTGTATCTTTACAATAAAGTAGAATATAATTAAGCTTTTCTTCCTAAAAACTCTCTACTATTCTCTCTCTGATTCCAACTTTAAGCCCTAGGTGCTGGCTATCTACTTTATTCTTCTTCTCTCCAACAACTGATATCAGAGAGGTACTAGGATCCAACAAGTGGTATATGAAGGAAAATCCTGATTTTCCAGACTAGGTTCGTTCAGATCTGATCAGATCAAGAGATATATTTCAAAATTTTTTTCTCTTTGATCCTAATCAGATCTGAGATGTTTTAGATCTTATTATTATTATTTTAGAAATTAAAATAAAATTAGATAAATTAAATTAGATTTAATTTATCTTAATGTGGGTAATCCTATTACCCATTGATGATCCTGTATGCAGTGGAAGGTTCTGGATCTAGCCACGCAAATGCCTGGCCTCTACCGGTATCCACTCGAGCATGATCTGGAGATCTTCTTCTTCTCTATCACATCTCCAGAAATCAGATCTGGAGGATTTTCAAAACTCCTTTTGAAGATCAGCAGTCATCCTTTGCAGCAGTGCAGCCTTCTAGCTTTCACTCACCTTTCATTGATCTGGATCGCACCAACCAAGCTCCAAAACTCTTTTGGACATGGAGAGGAGAGTGAGAAGGTGGGTTTGGTATGGAGGAAGAGGGAAGAGGCAGTCTTGGGGCATGGGGAATTATGATTCAATCATACTTTGAGTTGGGCGTAGGGTCTTATTTATAGACTAACTGTGATCCAACTCCTCTTCTTCCCAACTAATCACAACTCTTTGTGAAATCAAATCTAAATATTAGGGTTAAGGTAAACTTGATTTCAAATCAAATCAAGGCAACCCATCAGAGCTGAATGCGAACCTCTTGGTGAAGCTACTTGTGTGATTAATTCCTTCTATCTTGAGCTCCGATCAAATTAGGGTTAAGGTAAACTCGTCAAACCCTAGTTTCTATCATATGATGTAATCAACTGATTCGAGTTCGATGTGAAAATCTAAATAGAAACTTTTTCTATTATTTCACTCTACCATGGCCATGGACTTTTGGACTTGATTCTCATGATTATCATAAGGCTGCTCCTCTACCACCAAGGTAGATAGATTCCATCTTGATGTCATCCAGTTCCTACAATGAACATACTATAGCCAACATACACCTCAGGGTTCCATATGGCTAGAAGATCGAGTAATGGTATAGTCAAACTATAACACCCTCAAGGTGAACTATCGATGCATCTCAGGTCAAAGAACTAGATACCCCACTACAGCATCGAGTCAATCATCGATGAGAAGGTAGACTCCCTAATGACTACTCAAGGTGGTCATGCTCAGTGCCCTCGTTCTCTAACGAGTACCTGTACTTTCGCTCTGGTGTCTCCACACCATAGACTCAAGACTCATCTACTAAAGATAAGCGATTGTATACCAACCTTCCGGATCAATCACCATCCTCATGATTGTCCTATGGTCGGGAGCATTTTATGAGTTAACAATGATTATTCATGTCTTAAATTTTCAACTCTTGAAAATATGAATTATCATTACCATTAACTCAAAGGATGTATCACAGACACTAAATGCACATATGTGATAGAAAATAACCCATTTTATTTGTTATAGTCATAATTATAATTTTGCCCCTAGAAGTGTATTACAAATGTTAGCCAATTTTGACTTTTAAGGCACATATATCTAACAGTATCGGAGCCTGGTTAAGCATAGAGGAAGAAGAAGATCAGATTTTAGCAAAGATCAGTAGTGAGATTTAGATCTAAAGGCTTTCTACAGGCTTCATGAGGAAGAAAGAGATCATAGGACTGCTATCCACCATCCCTAGTCAAGGTATTTTTTAGATCTACCTATTTGCTATTTTTGATTTGTACTATCATAGAAAATAGTGAGTTGAAGATAGGATTTGAGAAGTTTGATGAAAAAAAAAGTTTCACGATGTGGAAGGTTAGGATGGAGGATCTACTGGCTCAGATTAGACTGGATTCGGCCTTGAAAGATAGGCTGGAGGAAATGACAGACAAGGAGTGGATGTCCTTGGAGAAAAGGGCATGTGTCACGATTAGAGATTGTCTAGCAGATGAGGTGCTATATGGTGTGTTGGAGGAGAAGACACTCAAGGATTTGTGGTCGAAGTTATAGATTGTCTAGCAGATGAGGTGCTATATGGTGTGTTGGAGGAGAAGACACCCAAGGATTTATGGTCGAAGTTACAATAGTTGTACATAGGGAAGAACATGTGCAACAAGTTAGTGCTGTAAAAGCAACTGTATAGCCTTCAAATGCAAGAGGACGAGGATGTTGCGGGGTATATTCAGTGGTTCGATCAGATGAGCATGGATTTGCTCAACATTAGGGTGGATCTCGAAGAGGGATAAAAATTTATTGCTACTATGTTCGCTACCCAGGAGCTTCGATCCATTGGTGATGACATTGCTATATGGTAAGGAGATGCTGGTGTATGAGGAGGTCATATTAGTGCTAAGATCCAACGAGCAGTAGGAATGGATGACGAAGAGGGAGGTCTTCCAAGAGGGTCTCATGGTTTCAAAGAGGCCTAGGCAAGGAAAGAAGAAGGGTTAGTGAAGAGAAAGCAAGGGGTCCAAGAGATACTTCATGTGTGGTGAAGCAGAGCACTTTAAGTGAGAATGTCTGCTTTAGAAGAAGTGCAAGGGAGAAGAAAACTTGGATTTCATCGATTCAATCACTGCAAGTGAAGAGTCGAATGAGCTCTTGGTGGTTTCAGAGGAGCCCGTAGGATGTGATGTATCTGAGATAGTTTCAAATAGGTTTGTGGAGTGTGAAGGGTCCAAAGGGGCAGTGACGATGTCCAAGGCGCAGCAGTAGGCTCAGCAGTACAGTGTTGAGTGGTTGTCCTTAGGAGATTTGGTTATCGAGTTAGGTTTTGCGGCATCAGAGGACTTTGATTTTAGGTGGAGCACCGGATAGAGGTGGCTTCATAACTAGAGAGAGTTTTGATACGAGTTCAAAGCAAAGGAGTGTAAGAAGACCAAAATCCTAGCACTAATGCTGGAGATGCACAGTTTCTGAAAGAAATATGCCCTCAAGCCAATTCAAATTTGTATTTTGATGGGCTATTCTTTTCTTCCAAACTCATGTAATGATATTTTTTAAATAAATAAAGATATTTATTTAATCATATGCTATATTTTCATTATTTATTTAAGATTATGATAAACCCCATATATTAGGACTATGATTTTAAGATTATGATGAGATCATACTAGTGAAATCTAAAATCTTAAAATCCTAATTTAAATATTTTTGATTAATGGAATATTGAGTTGGGGATCAATATTTTTGGTAAGACTGGCACATCCTATATATACTTAATGGAAAGGATGATTGATCTCACTATTACTTGTGTATGACACTAATACAAGGATGTAGGTGCTCATTAGAGAATGAGTTCACTAAATAGATCCAACTAGAGAACATCTAATGGAATCTTATCTACATGTCAATAAATGCTTCTCATAGTGGGAGTTGTGCATGTAATCCTTTGACCTGAGACTATCATAGAATTTTATATGTATGAATCCTTATTTTGGTTTAGAATCAATCATGACTTAGTCATGTATAGGATGATCTGGATATGGTGGATTATATATGGAGGTTATGAGTAGGTCAACAAGGAATCGATCACTCTTAGTAAGAGGAGATCACATCCTACTTGCTTCAATCGAATGATGATTCAGAAAAAATTTGATCAAAGTATGATAAAAAATAAAAATTATTTCTAATATTTCAATAATTGAATCATCATCATATGATTGGAAGAAAAATGAATATGAAAATGGATTTGACATGATTCCATATCCATAGTCATATTCGGGATGTAGGATGATTGAAGGATCCTATTGCATGGTAACTTTTCACTGAAGGATATTTTTGGTATTTTCACCAAAATTCCATATCGAGTAGACATGATACGTTGCTAGACATCAATCTTGTCTGATGGATTTGATCGAATTATAGAGTTTAATTTGATTGTTAATTAGAAAGTGTTCTAATTGATCAAATTGGATTAGCTACTTTTGACCTAAATCGGTTTAGTTGAGTTCAGACCAAGTTAGGTCAAATTACACCCAGATCCACTACTGACTAGATGTGGAATCCAATAGGTCACACATAAAAAGAATTGATCAAGGGTCTAATTAAATTAGATCATGTTTGCAGGCTAAATATGCTAGCACATGTTGCAAATCCAAGCACCTAGATTCGAATCAGATTTTGATTTAGGCTAATTAAATCCAATTTAAGTCAAATCAAATTTGGCTAACTGATTGGGTTGATCTTTGGCTTGATGTCCAGGGTATAGGCATCATCTAACAGCAACCCTCATGCCAGAGACTCTCTCTCTTGGTGCATGAGATTTTGGTTTATGCGCTTGGGACATGTGGCGCATGGAAATATTTTTGATGCCATCTACCTTCATTTATTTCATGTAAAATATGTTACATGAATTTTAGATGAAGAGAGGTTGTAGAAGAGTCCTTCTACTAGTTATTCTCTTCATTGGTTATCTAAAAATTGGATAAAGACCAACTCTTTGCCGCCCCCTTGGTTGTAAGCACCTCTTGGACCAAGTCAAACACCTTGAAGCTTTGACTTTTTCACACCCAAGTTTCTCATGCCATCTTCTAATTTGGTGCCATCCTTTTAGACCTTTGGATCAATATTTGTTGCTGATCAATGGTAGAAATTAATGGCGTCAATATGAAAGTATTGCGACTCTTCAGAAGAAAGTTACATAGAATTTTACGAAGAGTCCTTTTGCTTTAAGGCACCTCTTCATATTAATTCTTTGAATTCCATGTAGCATTTTCTTCTGGTGGGGCATGATATTTTTGAATGGGTGTGAGATGAGAATTAGGAATGGGCATGAAAAATTTTTGGACGTACCCTACGTACATTATAAATAGGGGTGCACTCCGAGAGTCCGAGCGAATTCAGAACACTTCTTTCTTTCTTACCACTCTTCCTAGTTGTCCAATTTGTTTGTTCCTTCCCATGTTACAAAGGCTTAGAAAGATTGTAAAGAAAGACAAGGAGAAAAGAAAGATAAGAAATAATAGTCTAGAAGGATGACAACAAAGGCTAGGAAAGATTCTACCTAAATAATTAAAGTTCTTATTATAAAAATTTTAATTAAAATAATTAGAGGTGCTGGTGTCTTGATCAAGTTTCTGTGTGGATCAATGTTGGAAGGTGAACACGTGGGCACCTAGTGGAATCCTTGATGGACTGCTACCAGCGATCAGGATCAAGTTAGGATTAAGCAATCAAACGTATTTCTAATATCCTAATTTATGTTATAAATGTATATTATATGATTTAAATTCTAATAAGGTGGTCGTGGGTTTTTGATTTTGGGTTTGGTTTTATGATTTCATAATTTTTGTTTTGAAATCTGTGCTTCCACTCTATACACCAAATCCTTCAGTGGTATAAGACCCAGCCTTATTAGATTAAATCATATGTTGTGATGTTTATACTTTAATGTCAAAAATTGTAAATATCATATGGTCATATTTGAAATTTTAGCATATTATTGATGTGATGTGATCATGTTTAATTATTCATAATTAGATTATAATATATATCATTCTGTAAGGTTGCCTTGGCATAGTGGAAAATATTAACTATGTGATGATGGTTGTCCTAGAGTGATGATACATGCTGATTTGATTGGTATGATTGATATGATTAATTCATGTATGTTATATATTTTGAATTAGAATGTGCATTGAGATCAATTAAAGACCTCTATAAAATTATTAAGTTGTTGTGTAATTAACTGATAGCAGAACCAGTTTGGATATCTAATTGATTAATCGGTGTCTAAAAAAATGGTTCATGATTGGTAAAGAGAACATGGTTTCTAATTGATTTTGTTGTCTGAGCTAGCCAATTCATTGGTATCTAAGGAAGCAACGGGAGGACCCCCACCTCTCTCCCACTTACCTGGCCAATTCGATTGATTTAATTCTAGATTGGGTGCTTAGGCATTCCAGTTTGAATCTGGCTCCAATACATAGCCGAGTTGGCTCGGGATAGGAACGAGCTAGCTTAAGATGAATTGGAGCTAGATCTCTCTGGCGGATATAAAGCGGTGCTCAGGCTAGATGCTGTTGTGCCGGCTTGACTATGGATTGAGCTGACCTGATGGACACATTCTTTTGATACACTACATTAAGGCCTTCCTTCATGCTAGTTCATTATTATATCATAGACTATATTAGGTTTGTTGTGCAACCACAAGACTGATTATGGGGATTGATGTAATATTGATTTAGTGCATAATGATGCTTATGGCATTTTGGGTATACTGCTTTATTGTGTAACCACAAGGGCAATTTTATTTCATTATGACTATATAGAAATGAAGGATTCTACTTAACTAAAATATTATAGTTTGTTATGCTAACACAAAGCTATTAATATTTTAGAGGCCAAGAATATATTGAGAATTGCATGAGATGCAATTGGAAAGAGTTTTCTACCTTTGAACTTATAAAAGATTTGTTGTGCAACCACAAGACCTTCTATAAGGAATTAGGATGTCAATCCCACTAAGAAAAATAATTAGATTTTTTCGCAATTATCATATTTGAGGATTATGATATTCGATAAAATAGTGGAAGACACCATTAAATTAAAATTCTAATTT
Source organism: Cocos nucifera (assembly GCA_006176705.1). Taxonomy (NCBI): domain Eukaryota; kingdom Viridiplantae; phylum Streptophyta; class Magnoliopsida; order Arecales; family Arecaceae; genus Cocos; species Cocos nucifera. Next base: position 712,856 of record QRFJ01000063.1, read on the forward strand.
AATTATATATGTCATCATGAGTTGTTTGCTTATGTAATGTTCTTTAATTTTGTAGACTAAATGGCCTCTTCACTTTCACTAAGTTCAATTTTGGATTCAAATAAGTTAACTAGTACTAACTATGTGGATTGACTGAGAAACCTAAAAATAGTACTTAGTTAAGAAAAGCTCTCCTATATTCTTCATGCCCCTGATCTTGAGGCATTAGGAAAAGATGCTACATAGGAAGAAAAGTCCACATACAAGATATGGCAAAATGATTCTCTTACTATCAAGTGCACCATACTTATCTCCATGAGTAACGAGTTACAGAGGTAGCATGATGGCTTAAGCACTCAGTCCATATTGCTCAACCTAAAAGAGCTTTATGGAGAACAGAGCAGAACTGTTAGATAAGAGATATCTAAGCAATTATTCCATATCAGGATGGTAGAGGGATCATCCATGCAAGACCATGTGTTGATGGTAATTAACCTAATCACTCGATTAAGCCAATTAGATTTTGTCATGGATGGAGAGTTGAGTTAGAATTTGATATTGCAATCACTTCCAGAATCATTTTCTTAGTTTGTCATAAACTATCACATGAATAAAACGAATACTTCCTTGCTTGAGTTGTTAAATATGCTCAAAACAGTAGAGAGCCATACCAAGAAGGATAAGGCTCCTCTTCTTCTTGTAGATGGGATCTCCAAGAAGAAGGCAGGCAAAAAGGGTTCAAAGAGGAGGCTGAATCCAAAAGATGGCATAAATAAGAAGGAGGAGAAGAAGTTCTCTAGACAAATGACCTATTTTTACTATGGTAAAATAGGTCATTGATAGAGAAATTGTAAGGCTTACCTTGCAAATGTGAAGATTGGTGCAAATAATGCACCAAAAGGTGTTGTTCCTATGGCTACTCAGAGCTACAGCCATAGATCTGATCTCTTGCATGAAACTAGATGTTAATCCAGCAAACTAAAGAAGATCTAAGAAAGATGAGAGAAGCTAAGGTTTTGGCATTAGAACCAGAGAGAAGAGAAAAGAGAGTTAGGGAGAAAAGCTCAATTGTATTTCAACCTTATTGTAAAAGTTACAATATCCTGGTTTATATATCCTAGAGTTTCCACATGAATCCTAATAAACCCCAACTCAAAAACTCTCCTAGGCTAATCCAATACATAAAAGCACTCACCGAGCCCATGTACACCCATGTCTCATAAGCTCTCATCCCCTAGATCTAAACCCAATCCATACATGAATTAACCTCCTTAAGACATCTTGAACCAAGCTTTAAGACTCCTAGAATAAGTTTCTATCCTGGCCCAAATAGAACCCACACGTAACTCTGCCCGCAGATTGAGCCGACTCAGTCTCAGCACTGAGCCGACTAACTTGAGATTGGTTCAGCATAGTTTTAGACTGAGCCAGCCTAATTTTTGTACCGTGCCTGCAGTCCCGAACATGACCTTCTGTCTGTCCTATGCTATGAGACTTAGCCGACCAAGTTTTGGATTGACCCGACTAACCTACAGAAAGCTCCTTTTCTACAATCTTCAATCTCCCGGCTTTGGTTCCTCACTCTATCTTGTGTCTCAAGTTTTCGAAGCTCTAACCAAGCCCCTCAAGGTCCTTAATACTTGAACCTTGAGCCCATAGAGAGCTACATGCCGCCTCCAACCTAGGACAACTCCTATCCTAGTTCTAGAAATGCACCTATCCTAGTCTCTCCGAAGCCCTCATCCTGGCTCCGTCCGTGGCCTCCCAAGGCTTGGGAGCACCACACCATCTATAATCTCCATCTTGGTGCACCCAAGCCTTAGCACACCTGACAACATCCTCCTGCATGATTCCACTATCCCTGTATCCCCTCATGCTGATCTTGCCACTGCCATTCTTCTTTAGCTACTGAGCTCCTTTTGATGCCTTCCGGATGATTGCCTCCACCGCTGAAGCCCTTGGCTCATTCCTCTGCACCACCTTTGGAGTTGTAGGTATCCTTCTACTTGACAGCTGCATCACCTATCCTGGACTTTCTTGGAGATCATGCAACATTCCTTTACCAGCACTCACTGCATATCTTGATGATCCACCTGACACTGTCTCCTCAGAGCCACGCCTATCTTCCTACACAATCCTCTCCACCTAGATCTATACAGCCGCAGCACTGATGTTGGGATATAGATCCTCCCTATGCTTTCCTTTGTTCTGAACTCGTGTCACAGCTTCCTCCACCCATGAAGCCACCTTTGCTCGGTGCTCCACCTGGATCTAAAGTCCTCCTGATGTCACAGAAGCCAACTCTATCTCCAAGTCTCTCGAGGCCAACCACCTAATGCTGCACTACTGAGCCTGTTGCTGTTCCTCGAACACCATCACTATCATTTTGGATCCTCTGCACTCTGTAGACCTATTTAAAACCATCTTAGATACACTGCACCCTGTGGGCTCCTCCGAGATCACCAAGAGCTCATCCGACTGTTCACTATCAGCATCTGAATTAATGAAATTTGAGTTTTCTCCTCCCTTGTACTTCTTCCAAAGCAAACACTTCCGCTTAAAGTGCCTTGCTTCTCCATACTTAAAGAATCTCTTAGACCCCTTGCTTCCCCTCTATTCGCCCTTCTTCTTCCCTTTCCTATGCTTCTCTGAAACCATAAGACTCTCTTGGAAGACCTCCCTCTTCATCATCCATTCTCACAGCTCATTGGACCTAAGCACTGATACGATCTTCTCATACACCAGTGTCTCCTTACCATACAGCAAAGTTGTCACCAACGGATTGAAGCTCCTGAGTAGCGAACACAGCAACAATAGACTGTTGTCCTCTTCTTCTAAATCCACCTCTATATTGAGCAAGTCTATGCTCACTCAATTGAATCGTTGAATATGTCCCACAACATCCTTACCCTCCTGCATCCAAAGGCTGTACAGTTGCTTCTTCAGCATCAACTTGTTGCACATGTTCTTTCCTATATACAACTGCTACAACCTCAACCATAATTCCTTGGATGTTCTCTCCTCTAGCACAACATATAAAACCCCATCCATCAAACATGCCCTAATCATCGCGCATGCCCTTTTCTCCAAGAAAACCCATTCCTTGTCTGTCATCTCCCCTGGTTTATCCTTCAAGGATAAATCCTATCTCATCTAAACCAGCAAATCCTTCACCCTTACCATCTACATCATAAAACTTTTCTTTCCATCAAACTTCTCTAATCCAACCTTCAACCCACTGTTCTCCATGCTCAATCTGAATCAAATAATAGCAAACAGGTAGATATGAGAAATACCTTGACTAGAGATGGTGGACAATAGCCCTATGATCTCTTTCTTCCTCACGATGCTTGCAGAAAGCCTTTAGATCAAAATCTCACTATTGATCTCTACTGAAAATAGATCTTCTTCCTCTTCCATGCTCAATCAAACTCTGATACCAATTGTTGTTCTTATAGCTACTCGAAGCCATAGTCGTAGATCCGATCTCTTGCATAAAACTGGATGTTAATCCAGCAAACTAAAGAAGATCTAAAAAAAATGAGAGAATCTAGGGTTTTGGCGTTGGAACCAGAGAGAAGAGAGTTAGAGAGAAAAGCTCAATTGTATTCTAATCTTATTATAAAAATTACAATATCCTGATTTATATATCTTAGAGTTTCCACATGAATCCTAATAAACTCCAGCTCAAAAACTCTCCTAAGCTAACCTAATATATGAAAGCACTCACTAAGCCCATATACACCCATGTCTCACATGCTCTCGTCTTCTAGATCTAAATTCAATCCATACATAAATTAGCCCTCTTAAGACTTCTTGAACCAGACCTCAAGAACCCAAGGATAAGTTCCTATCCTAACCCAAATAGAACCCATGCGTAACTCTGCCCGTAGACTGAGCCAACTTATCTCAACACTGAGCCGACTAACCTGAGACTAGGTTGGCCAGTTTTAGACTGAGCTAGCCTAATTTTTGTGCCATGCTTTCAGTCCCAAACATGACCTTCTGTCTGTCCTATGCTCTAAAACTTAGCTGATCTAATTTTGGACTGAGCCAGCTAACCTGTAGAAAGCTCCTTTTCTATAGTCTTCAATCTTCCGACTTTGGTTTCTTGCTCCATCTTGTGTCCTAGATTTTTGAAGCTTCAACCAAACCCCTTAAGGTCCTCAATACCTGAACCTCGAGCCCGTAGAGAGCTACATGCCACCTCCATCCTAAGACAACTCTTATCCTAGCCCTAGGACTGCACTTATCCTAGTCTCCCCAAACTCCGTCCATGGCCTCCCAAGGCTTGGGAGCACCACACCACCTATAAAAGGTACGTATGAGATACATATAATATTATCATTGAATTTTTCTATTTCAAACTCTTGGATATTGGATACTGGCTATGATTTTCACATCTAGAAATCATTGTAGGAGCTACAAAAAATTAGGAGTTTAAAGAAAGATGACTTCGAGCTCTACGACACTAAAGAAGAGTCCATCCAAGCAGAGGTTGTATGGATAAATATTTTGAATCTTGATGTAACGAGCAATGGTTGCTCTATCAAATATTCTAATGAAATAATATGCAATGGCATTTTTAACAATAGTTTGTTAACTCTATGTTTGGATGACAATATTTTTTATGTTGATGAAAGTAGAAAGCGTAAAAGAGAGAACACAAATAATACTTTACTTTGGCATTGTTGACTTGGTCATATTAGTGAGAATAGGATTAATAAGTTATATAAAGAAAAGTTCTTTGATCATTATAATTATGAATCATTAGAAACTTGTGAATCATATCTCATGGATAAAATGACCAAGACTCCATTTAGTAGACATGGAGAAAGGACAAGTGAGTTATTAAGACTTGTACATACAAATGTATGTGGTCCTATGACCACTTAGGTCAGAGTAGAATACTCTTATTTTATAATATTTATTGATGATTTATTTAGATTTGGATATGTGTATCATTTAAAATACAAATCAAAAGCTTTTGATAAATTCAAAGAGTATCAATGTATGGTCGAGAAACAAACTAGAAAGAGCATAAAAATCCTTCGATCTAATCAAAAAGGAGAATACTTATCAGTGAGTTTATAGACTATCTTAAAGTAAAAGAAATTCTCTCTAAATGGACTCCTTATATACCACAGTTAAATGGTGTAGCCAAAAATAGGAATCATACCTTACTAGATATGGTACGATCCATGATGTGCTTTATAGAATTACCTATTTTCTTCTAGGATCATGCCTTAGAGACCACAGTATACATCTTGAATAGAGTACCTTCTAAGTCTGTATCTAGCACTCCATATGAGATATAGAGAGGTAAAAAATCTAATCTTAAGTATCTTAAGATATGGGGTTGTCCAATATATGTCAAAAAAAATTTTGGACATAAGCTAGAGTTAGAGCAGATAAATGTCTATTTGTAGGATATCCAAGAGATAGTATAGGATATCTATTCTACCATCCTACTAAACAAAGGATATTTGTAAGTAGGCATGCCATTTTCATGGAGAAAGAGTTTATCCTAGAAAGAGATAGAGGAAGAAACATTGAACTTAGTGAAGTTCAAAAAAATAAATAGATATTTCTCAACCAAATAAACGTATAAATAAGAAAGAATCAGAGCACACAACTCCAATCCATAGGTCTGATAGAGTGCGACATGCACCTATGAGGTACAGGTTCATTATTGAGATTAGTGAAGCCCAAGTCATTGAGAATGACAAATCTTTGACCTATACAGAAGCTGTCATGAGTAGAAACTTAGACAAATGGCTGGCTGTCATGCAATCCAAGATGGACTTCATATACATCAACAAAGTATGGATTTTAGTGGATGCACCAGAGGGTGTGAACCCTATCGGGTGAAAATGGGTCTATAAGAAAAAGATTAAAGTGGATGGCCAAGTTGAAACCTATAAAGCTAGATTAGTGGCTAAGGGTTTCAGGCAAAAATAAGGTATAGATTATGATGAAACATTCCAACCTATTATCATGCTCAAATCAATTCGGATTATGTTTGCCATAGCAGCATACTATGATTATGAAATATATCAAATGGATGTGAAGACCACTTTTCTTAATGTTTTCCTTGAGGAGGAGGTCTACATGTCATAATCAGAAGGTTTTGTCTCAAATGAGAGATCAAATCAGGTATGTAAGCTTAAAAGATTTATTTATGGACTAAAGCAAGCTTTAAGGAGTTAGAACATCCACTTTGATGTTATAGTTAAAGAGTTTGGCTTCATCAAAAATATGGATGAACTATGTGTGTACAAGAAGACTAGTGAGAGTGCCATAGTTTTCTTGGTTTTGTATGTAGATGACGTACTCTTCATTAGGAATGATATCCTAATGTTGCAATCGATCAAGTTATGCCTATTAAATAATTTTTTCATAAAAGATTTGGGAGAAGCATCCTATATACTAGGTATAAAGATCTATAGCGATAGATCTAAGAGGATGCTAGGCTTGTCCCAGTCTAGGTACATTGACTTAATACTAAAAAGGTTCAGTATGGATGGGAGTAAAAGAGATTACTTATCCATGAGTCAAGGTATACATCTCTCTAACAAGATGTTTCCAAAGACATCTGAAGAGAGAAATAGAATGAGTTCTATTCCTTATACTTCGGTTGTAGGATTAATAATGTATGCCACGTTATATACCAAGTCTGATGTTGCTTATACTTTAGGCATAGCTAGTAGATTTCAAGCTGATCCAGGAGAGGATCATTGAAAAGCTGTGAAAAATATTCTTAAATACTTGAGAAGGACTAAGAATATTTTTTTGGTATATGGTGGATCTGATCTTAAACTAGAAGGATATTCTGACTCTAGTTTTCAATCAGACCCAAATGATAGTAAGTCCATTTCAAGGTATGTCTTTACTCTGAATGATGGAACAGTGAGTTGAAAGAGTACCAAGAGCCAACTATAGTTGACTCAACCACTGAGGTAGAATACATAGTTGCAAGCGAAGCCACCAAGGAAGCTATCTGGATGAAGAAGTTCATTACTAAATTGAGTATTGTTCCTGAAATAGAGAACCTGGTACCACTTTACTATGATAATACTAGAGTAGTTGCTCAAGCAAAGGAACCAAGGTCTCATCATAAATCCAAGCACATTCTATGATGCTTTCATCTCGTTTGTGAAATAATCGAGAGATAAGATGTTGTCATTGAACAAGTAGAAACAAAGTAGAACATAGCAGATCCATTCATTAAGACTCTACCACAGCAGCAGTTTGATCGCCACCTTGATTGTAAGGATGATTGGCTTTAGTGCAAGTGGGAGATTGAAAGAAATATGCCCTTAAGCCAATCAAAATTTATATTTTGATGGGCTATTCTTTTGTCTTCCAAACTCATGTAATAATATTTTTCAAATAAATAAAGGCATTTATTTCATCATATGCTACCTCTTAATTATTTATTTAAGATTATGATGAACCTGATATATTAAGACTATGATTTTAGGGTTATGATGAGATCATACTAGTGAGATCTAAAATCTTAAAATTTTAATTTATATATTCTTGGTTGATGAAATATTGAGTTGGGGATTAATGTTTCCGGTAAGACTGGCACATCCTATATATGCTTGATGGCGAGGATGATTGATCTCACTATCACTTGTGTATGATACTAATACAAGGATGTGGGTGCTCATTAGAGAATGAGTTCACTGAATAGATCCAACTCTAGAACATCTAATGGAGTCTTATCTACATGTCAATAAATGGTTCTCATAGTGGGAGTTGTGCATGTAATCCTTTGACCTAAGACTACCATAGAACCTTATATGCATGAGTCCATGTTTTGATTCATACTCAATCATGACTTTGTCATGTACGGGTGATCTACATATGGGGGATTACATATGAAGGTTATGAGTAGGTCAACAAGGAATCGATTACTTCTAGTAAGAGGAGATCGCATCCTACTTGCTTCAATCGAATGATAATTCATGAAGACTTTGATCAAAAGATGATGAAAATTAGAAATGATTTCTAATGTTTCAATAATCAAATCATCATCATATGATTGAAAGAAAAATGAATATGAAAATGGATTTGACATGATTCCATATCCATAGTCATATTTGGGATGCAGGATGATTGAAGGATCCTGTTGCATGGTAACTTTCCACTAATGGATATTTTTGATATTTTCATCAAAATTTCATATCTTTTGGATAGACATGATATGATTCTAGACATCAATCTTGTTTTGTGGCTTTGATCAAATTAAAAAATTTAATTGTTAATTAGAAAGTATTCTAATTGATCAAATTAGGTTAGCTAGTTTTAATCTAAATTGGTTTGATTGAGTTCTAACCAAATTAGGTTAAATTGCACTCGGATCCACTACTAGTTAGATTGGAACCCAATGTGTCACACACAAAGAAAATTGATCTAGGGTCTAATTGGATTAGATCATGTTTGCAGGTTGAATATGCTAGCATATATTGCAAATCCTAGCACCTAGATTCGAATTAGATTCAAATTGGGTTCCGATTTGGACTAATTAAATCTAATTTAAGTCAAATCAAATTTGGCTAACTAATTGGATTGACCTTTGGCTTGATGACGAGGGTATAGGCATCATCTAATAGCAACCCACATGCCAGAGACTTTCTCTCTTGGTGCATGAGGTTTTGGTTTATGCGCTTGGGACATGTGGCGTATGGAAATATTTTTGACACCATCTACCTTCGTCTATTTCATGTAAAATATGTTACATGAATTTTAAATGAAGAGAGGGTGTAGAAGAGTCTTTCTGCTAGTTATTCTCTTCATTGGTTATCTAAAAATTGGATAAAGACCAACTCCTTGTAGCCCCCTTGGTTGTAGGCGCCTCTTGGACCAAGTCAAACACCTTGAAGCTTTGACTTTTTCATGCCCAAGCTTTCCATGCCATCTTCTGATTTGGCACCATCCTTTTAGACCTTTGGATTAGTATTTGATGCTAATCAATGGTAGAAATTAATGGCGCCAATATGAAAGTGTTGCGACTCTTCGGAAGAAAGTTTGTAGAATTTTACAAAGAGTCCTTCTACTTTAAGACATCTCTTCATATTAATTCTTTGAATTCCACGTAGCATTTTCTTCTGATAGGGCATGATATTTTTGAATGGACATCAGATGAGAATTAGGAATGGACCTGAGAAATTTTTGGAGGCACCCCTACGTACATTATAAATTGGGGTGCGCTCTAGGAGTCCAAGCAGATTTAGAACACTTCTTTCTTTCTTACCACTCTCCCTAGTTGTCCAATTTCTTTCTTCCTTCTCTTATTAAGATAAGTCCTAATTAAGGACAAAAGATCTACTTTAGGATAAGGGCTTAGAAAGATTGTAAAGAAAGATAAGGAGAAAAGAAAGATAAGAAAGAGTAGGCCAGAAGGATGACAGCAAAGGCTAGAGAAGATTATATCCAAATAATTAAAGTTCTTATCATAAGAATTTTAATTAAAATAATCAGAGGTGCTGGTGTCTTGGTCAAGTCCCCATGTAGATCAATGTTGAAGGATGAACACGTGGACACCTGGTAGAACCCCTAATGGACTACTGCCGGCGATCTAGGTCAAGTTAGGATTAAGCGATCAAAGATATGTTCCAATATCCTAATTTAAATTATAAATATATATTATATAATTTAAATTCTAATAAGGTGGTCCTGGGTTTTGGATTTTGGGTTTGGTTTTATGATTTCATAATTTTTATTTTGAAATCTTTGCTTCTGCTCTATACACCAATCCCTTCTATTTCAGGTGGAGTAGCACATGCAGGAGGATAGGCAAAGTTCTGAGGAGACCATATCAGGGTATGCAGCAGGTGCTGGTATAGGATTGCTACAAATTCTCCAAAAAAGTTCAATATAGTTGATGCGACTGTCAAGCAGAAGGATGCTTACAACTCCAAGGGTGGTGCATAGAAGCAAACCTAGGTCTTTAGCGATGGAGGTGGTCATCCCAAAGGCCTCAAAAGGAGCTCAGTAGTAGAAGAAGAATGGCGGTGGCAAGGTGTGCACAAGTAGCTATCAGGGCATGCATCAATAGTAGGTTCATGCAGGGAAACATTGCTAGATGTGCCAAGACTTGGGCGCACCAAGGTAAAGATTATAGGATTTGATATGGTGCTCCCAAGCCTTGTGAGGTCATAAGAGGAGCCAAGATGTTGGCTCTAAGAGACTAGGATGGGTGTGAGTCCTAGGGCTAGGACAGGAGTTATCCTAAGTAAAGGTGGCATGTAGCCCTATACGGGCTCGAGGTTCAGGTGTGAGGATCTTGAGGTGAGCTTGGTAGGTGCTCCGAAGATCTAAGACACAAGATGGAGCAAAGAACCAAAGCCAAAAAAAAGAATCTACCACAACAGGGGTTGACACACAGGCGGGCTGGCTCGGGTATGCAGTCGAGATGAGGTCGAGCCCACTCAAGATGCAACAGAGCTAGCTATCTCAAGTAGATAGAAGACAACATTCAGATAAGATGTAGTCGAGCTAGCTTGGCTTCTAAGAGAGCCAGCTCGATGGGGGCGAACAGAACTATTTAGATTTTCTATTTGGATCTAGAATAGGCTTTTATCCTAGGATCTTAAGGTCTGGACCAATAAGATCTTAAGGAGGCTAATACATGTATGGGTCGGGTTTAGATCCAGGGGATGAGAGCATGTAGGATATATGTACATAGGCTCGATGAGTGCTTTCATGTATTGGGTTAGCCTAAGAAAAATTTTCAACTGAGATTTGGGTTTATTAAGATTCATGTGGTATAGCAGAAACCCTAGGGTATATTAATTTAGGTATTGTATCTTTACAATAGAGTGGAATACAATTGAGCTTTTCTTTCTAAAACTCTCTATTCTTCTCTCTCTGGTTCCAACTTTAAGTTCTAGGTGACGACCATCTACTTTGTTCTTTTTCTCTCCAACAATTGGTATTAGAGAGGTGCCGGGATCCAACATTATAACATTAGAGGATGAGGTAAACCAAGACGACTCAATTTTTGAATTTATATTTGAGAAATTATATGAATCTTTTAATGATTTACTTTGTGATTTCAAAAAGCTATCTCATAAGAACAAAGAACTAAAGATAGAGAATCAATATTTAAGTAATGATAAAGCTCATATAGAAGAAAATGTGAAGGAATTACAAACTAATATAGATGATCAAATGAAAAGATTATTTTCTTACAAGAGGAAGTAACAAGATTAAAATCTGTAGTAGATAGATATATGCTAAGCTCTAAAAATTTTCTAAAGATTATTGAAAATCAAAAGATGGCTATTGATAAAGCCGGTATAGGGTATGATCCATCAAGAAAGCAAAAATTATTAAAAAAATTATATGCAAAATCTCAAAATTATGGTAGTAACATTACATGTTACAAATGTAATAAAATTGAACATAAATTTATTTAATGCAAAACCTTTAATTCAAGCAAACCAAAATTAAAATAAATTTGGATTCCAAAAGAAACCATTTATGCTAACCCCAAAGAATCCAAGGTAGCTTGGATACCTAAGTTTACTTGATTGCTTGTGTAGGTGTGCTTGGCATCCATAAGAGTTAAAAAAAAGATGGTACATTGATTGTGGATGCTTGATGCACATGATGGGAGACAAATCATAATTTATCTCTCTAGAAGCTAAAGATGGAGGTGTTATGGCATTTGAAGATAACGATAAAGAAAAAATCATTGGTCTTGGTAATATCTTGATAACACCCTCTACTAGCATATAAAATATTTTATATGTTGAAGGATTAATGCATAACTTACTTAGCATAAGCCAACTTTGTGATAAGGGCTTTAATGTTTCATTCAAATCATTCATTGCATTGTAACTAGTTCTTTAGATGAAAGCATTAAATTCATAGGAAAAAGACATGGAAATGTTCATATTATTGGTCTTGATGAACTTAAAAATGAAAATATTGAGTGTCTTGTTGCTATGAATGCGAAACTAAATGAATCAATTTGGATTTGGCATAATAGATTAGGTCATGCAAGTATGAACTCACAAGTAATTAATTAAACTTGATTTAGTAAATGAATTATATAAAATAAATTTTGAAAAGGACAAAATTTGCAAAGCATGCCAACTTGGTAAATAAACAAAATCTTCTTTCAAATTCAAAAATATTATTTCAACTACTAGGCCTCTAGATCTACTTCATATGGATTTATTTGGACCTATTTCAACTACTAGTCTTGGAAGAAAAAGATATGGCTTTGTTATAATAAATGATTTTTCAAGATATACATGGATTTTATTTGTATCTCATAAAGATAATGCTTTAGATATATTTGTTGATCTATTAACAAAATTATAAAGAAAAAGAATACAATGTTTTATATATAAGAAGTGATCATGGCATGAAATTTGAAAATAAAAAATTTGAAAGTTTTTGCTCTAAGAATGGAATCAATCATAACTTTTTAGCACCTAGGAGACCCTAACAAAATGGAGTGGAAGAAATAAAAAATAGAACATTGATTGAAATAGCACGAATCATGCTTTGTGAAAGCAACCTTGCAAAATATTTTTGGACGGAAGCTATTAACACAGCGTACTATATGCTAAATAGAGCTCTAATTAGATCAATCTTAAAGAAAACTCTATATGAACTCTATAAAGAAAATAAGCAAAATATTTCATACTTTAAAATCTTTAGATGTAGATGTTTTATTCTTATAAATGTTAAAGATAAATTAGAAAAGTTTGATGCAAAATCAGATGAAGAAATTTTTTTAGGATATTCATCACATAGTAGAGCATATAGAGTATTTAAAAAAAAAATATTGATTATAGAAGAATCCGTGCATGTTATTTTTGATAAAACTAACTCTCTTAAACCAAGAGAAGAAGAACTTGATGTGAATGTAGATTTTCTAGAAAACAAAATGAAAGACATTATTGGTGCAAAAAATGATGCTGGCACTGGAATTTGCTGGAGTTGAAGCATATGAGATCACTGATGAGACCTGCAAACCAAAGCCCAAATCAGAGGTGCATAACTCCGGCAGGACCCTCCGACGCTCAAGTTAATTTTTTGGCCAACTGGAATGTAGTACTTAGAAGAAAAAAGAGCAGAGTGATGGTGCAGAAGGAGAGTTTAGAGAAAAACATATCTAGAGAATTTTTTTTATAGATGGAGCATATAACAAATTGATAGTGACAGTCGTAACTATCTAGTAGTGGGCTACTGAGGCTACGTGGAGTTTGTTATGGAGAGTGGGCTATCATTTGTTATGACTTACAAGCGGTTGGGATCTATTTGAAGAAGTTTGGATAGAGATTGGAGATCTCTACACCTGTTGGTTGATTATAGGTGTTGGTGATCAGGGTTCAAGATTGACCGACCGAGCTTGAGAGTCAATCAGCGTATAGTGAACTTGCATCTAGTTGAAGTCCATTGAAGTGGTCTCTTATGGCTTTGAGAAATTTAGCTATGTTCTAGGTCATCTATAGGTGGCTCTTTCTGACTGAGTCCAATTGAAAGTAGCATGACTGAAGAAGTCCGTCCAGAAGGAGCATGACTGAAGAAGTCTGTCTGAAAGAACTGCGATTGGAAGAGTTCGTCTAAAAGAAGTGTGATTGAAGAAGTCCATCTGAAAGGTGCAACTAAAGGAGTTTGTCCGAAAGGAGTGCAACTGAAGGAGTCTATCTAGAAGGAGTGTGATTGAAGTAGTCCATCTGAAAGGTGCGACTGGAGGAGTTTGTCTAGAAGTGTGCAACTAGAGAAGTTCATTCGGAAGGTGTGCGATCGGAGGAGTCTATTCAGAAGGTGCACGATTGGAGGAGTCTATTTGGAAGGAGCATGGCTGAAGGAGTCCATCCGAATGGTATGTGATAGGAGGAGTTTGTCGTTTACAATATGGAGCTCCATCCATCTTCAAAATTCATCACCAATCATGGTTAGGAGGACTGGGCTTTGGTCCTATCACTCATTCTAAGTAAAAAGATAGGGTTAATAAAACAATATTCTCCTTTATTGTCCTAGATCGTCTAGCCAGACTTCAATGAACTTTCAACAAGTTTTGTAGGATGGATCGATTGTTGAGAAGATTGGCAAATTCTCATAGAATAGAGGTCGGTGGCAGGGTTATTTTATCCGCAATACTTGTCCTCCTACTCTCGAGTTTGAATTTTTGACGAAAGGAGTAAAAAAGCTACTGATGCCAAAGTCTTTCAATGCTAATCCCATTTCCTGCTCTCAAAAAATGAAAAAATTTGGCCTTTTCTGAATTGGTGCTGGCGTTTTTAATACTAAATGACCTAAAAAGATGAATTTCTTTGAAAACTCATCCGGCATAGAGCTTCGTATACGGTGTAATTATTGCCCTATCAGATGTTTGGGGTTAGCGGGACATGCAGTAGGCTGGGATCGGCTAAGGAGGGTCTGTAACCATAACTTCCTCCAGTTCTGCACATCTATTTAAGTTCTTCTTCTTTCAAGCTTCTCATTCTCGCCTGTACCTATCTTCTTTTCTTCATTCATTCTTCTCCATCTCCTGGTGTTCTGCCCTTTCCATCGATTTTCTGGCCATCAACATTCTTTTTGATCAGTTTTTGCTCTCTCGATCATCTCCTTAAGTTCTTCGATCACCTTTTTCCTTCTCATCCACGACCCTTCCAGCCATCAAAGTCCCTCTTGGCTGCATCTCATCTTTTCAGTCATCTTCTCACGTCCTCCCACCAATTTATGTTAGTTCTCCATCATTCTCTCTTCTTTCTCTTTATTTTTTGGTCTTTTAGTCTTCCATACAAGTTTGCAATTCTTCCTAAAGGTTCTATAACCTTTTTCTCATAATTTTTTTAGAGTTTCTTAAAGTTTTCTTTGATTTAAATATCTTCCAAAACTTCATGGTCGTCTGGTTCTAGGAGTCTATTTGGTCCTTCCTTTCAAAACCCTAACTCTAAAGAAGAGACCGAACTTAGGAATGTACCTTGGCCGAACTTCATATCCGAAACCATACCTTATTCCTTATCCCCAAATGACCTTTTCTCAATTAGAATCCAGTATGGAATCTCTATCGAGTACGAATTAGAACTCCCTAGACCAAATGACCGAGCTTGTTCCCCTCCTCCAGGCTATTTTTGTCTATATTTAGAAGTTTTTCATGCCAGACTGAGACTTCCTCTCCCTCCTTTCATAATTGCCCTTTTTTTCTTTTTAAATATTTTCTTTTCTTTTGTAGTATCGAATTTCTTTAGGATCATTATTGGTTTTATCTTCCTTTGTCTCTTTGCTAAAGTTCATCCAACCATTTTTCTATTCTAGAGCTACTACACTTTCAAACATCATCCTTCTGTGAAGGATAGGTGGTACTTCTCATCCCAGTTCAGTAAGAAAAGATTGTTGAAAGGAACTCCTTCCTTCATTCACAACTAGATGGAGAAGTTCTTCTTTATGTCCTGCCCAACCCTAGAGTTAGGACTTCCCTCTTGGAGTCTTCTTAGAGAGTTAGTTCGCCGAGCTCCTAGATTAGATAGGCAAGATCTTGACTCCTCCAATAAACTGAAGGATTGCAAAATTTCATCACTGTCCGAACTTCTCTATGAGCAACACCTGTTCAACTTTGGCTTTAGTCCTCTTAATCCAATAGGTATTCGATCGAAGTTTACGAATTGTTCCTCTTACTTTTCTTCATTAACCTTACTTTTCTTTTCTTTGTAGAAATGAATGCCAAGGCCATTAAGCTACTTTCGAAGGGGCTCCGACCCGCAAAAGGAGAGAAAAAGCACCCAACGAGGGCTCGAAGATGGCAAAGGTCAAAATTCCGAGCTCAGCCGCCCCCGCCAATGCTACCGCTGCACCCAAAGTTGTTGATGCTGTCAAGATCACCTCCACCACTGAGGTCGATGCCACCACCAAGGTTGCAGGGCCTTCGATGGCCCCAAGTCCTCCGACTAAGTTCAAGCTCTAGATCCTCCTATCGAAATAGAAAAGGAGGTCAAAAAGAAGAAGACCAAAATGGCCTCCAAAAAATCCCAATGAAAGACCCATCGCAACGGGCCTAACTGTTCCAATGAGGAGATGGGGGAGAACCCCTTCGATAACCATGACATCGTCAGGGGCTTGGTCAATGGGTTCACCTTATCTGACATAGTAGACAGGATTATTGACATGGATGTTGATCAAAGAGCTTGGAATTCACTTGGATCCTTTCTTGAGGCAATCATTTCGTCCTTCATTTTCTCTTTAAGTTTCTTAGTGTTTCTTTATTTGCATAACCCACTTCATCCCTTGCAGATGGGCCACCAACTGCTTGGTTACATTAAATAACTGAATCACTTAACGTCAAAGTTAGTGAAGGTCCAAGAAGATCATCAAGTCGAGGTTGAGTGCTTTGTTATGGAGAGAGCCAAGGTTGACCACTTTTTGTAGGAGAAATCTACCAAAGTTGACTGCCTTTCGGAGGAGAAATCTGCCAAAGTTGACCGCCTCCTAAAGGAAAAATCTACCAAGGTTGGTGGTTTGCAGGAGGTGCTTAAGAGAGAGGAGCAAGCATTTGTGAGACTGAAGGCCACCTTAGCTTTGGAAGGGAATAAGAGGGAAAAGGCCGAAGCTGACACTGTCGAGCTAAAGGAGCAGATCATCAGGCAGATTTCGAAGGCAAAGGCCCAAGTAATAGAAGAATTTAAGGCTTCCTCCGAGATGTTAGATATTAATGTCAAATTTGATCGAGAGGCCTTCAACAAAGGGTTTGAGCTTCATGAGGATAGAATTGCCAACAGATTTCCTGAGCTCGACCTCAGCTTTCTGTATGAAGAAGCTCCTGAAGATGAAGTGGGACCATCCACTGTAGCTGCTAATCTTCCATCAAATGGGCCCATCCCTGCTACGTCTCCAATTGCACCTGTTCCTAACGCTTTTGAAGAATTTAAACCAACTGGGACAGCACCAAACTCCTCTAACACTCCTCCGAAGGCTGAGATTTCCTTTTGTTGTATCTTCTTTTTCATTTTTTCTTCTTGTACTTAAACATTTTGAATTAGTGAAAATAAATTTTCTTTTATGTTTGTGCCATGGTGTGCTTATTTTTTAGAATCCCCCTAGTGAAGATAATCATGATTCACCTCCTCTTGCCAATGCCACATCGTTACCCCAAGGCCTTCCTCTGAGATCTATCATTAAGGACCTAAAAAGAGAGGTTCACCAAACTAAGAAGAAATTGATGAAAGCAGAGGACGAGCTTCAGAAGTTGAAGAAGTACTATTCGAAAGCCACACTTGAAGTCACCTACCTTTGACAAGTTCGTAAAAAGGATGCCATGGACTGTATCAATAAGAAGAGCCATTTGATCGAGGAATTATAACGAGTGAAGAAGCTTGACAGCGATAAGGCATGGACCCCGATAGCTAAGGCAAGCTCTTTAGAAGTCGAGCTGAAGGCCACATAAGAGAGGATTTGGGTAAGTTCAGCATGGTCCACCAATCGAGAAGAATGTGGTTGGGATTGGACGAAGAAGTTCTCCAAACTTCAAAGTTAGTTATAGGTAGCTAAGGACTCTCATAATGAATATAGGCACGATAGGTGCGGCCAAGTTGCCGACCTCAAGGAAAAGCTTCGAAGGCCTGATAATGAGATCGCTCAACTTCAACGATAATTATTTGAAGGGGCTCAGGCTAGATCAAGTAGAGACTTAGAGGAGATCCTATCCTTGAGGAGTACCTTGCAAAGCCTTTTTGAGATACATGCAAAAGGATCGGCTGAACTCCAACAACTAAGGATCCAAATGGCCTATCAAAAGGATGTTGTCAAAGATAGGCCGAGTTAGCCATACTAAGAAGGAGGCTGAGAGAAGTAGAATATGACTCCCAAAGGCAAAATAAATTATTGAGTGAAAGCCTAGTAGCTCGGCAGGAGCTCAAAGAAAAGGTTAAGGACTTGAAGTTATCCCTGGTATTGGCTGGTGCTAGCAGTGCAAAGTCCGATACTGATTGAGACTTCGATTGTTTTTCTCTCTTTTTTTTTATGTAATTAGACTTGACATCCTATGTAATGAACTCTTTTGATCTTAATGAAAGAATATTTCTTCTAGCTATCTTCGCATGGAGTTTTTTGCTTCATGCTTATTACTTTTGTTGGGGATAAACTCACTTTTGCCAAAGTTTTGATGAATGTCTGATCTTCGGGTGACCTCATCCAGTGGTGACGACCATGGCCAGGTTTCGATCGATAAAGGCAATCAAGTCCCTCCACCATAAACAGACGTGCTCCTCCAATTGTACTCCTTCTGGATGACCCTCTCTAGATGAGCAGAACCTCAGATGAACTTGAACAATGAGAGCAGTCGCTTGAGTAGTTGAAGCACTGAGGTTTCGCCTCTAGAGTAGTCTAGTCTGGCTAGCTTGGAAGCTGGCCGAACTTCTTTCCTACTAGATCTCCTTCAAATCGAGTATCGTTGTCACCATCGAATCTCATCTCGAGAGTCTCGGACTGATTGAACCTATCCCAGACAATCTTTTATGCTTTATCTAGAACTCCTCTAGGACTTCTCCATCCATCGAACTTCTTTATTAACCAAACTTCTCCCGAACTTCTCCAACTATCGAATTCCTTTCGAACTACCCCCCAGTTGCCTTAGGGGCTTCACTTGACCGAGCTTCCTCTAAACTCTCTTAGTAGGATCCCTTCTGTACCCCTCCTAGCTGCCCGAAAGAATCTCGGCACCTACTCTTGATATAGCCAATAATAGTTAAGGCATGGTCAATCTTGAGAACATCCAAACTTCTCTAGAACAATAGTAACTATGAGCTCTTCACCACTTGCAGCTACCCCATCCGAACCTCAACTATTATGTGCTAACAAACTGGCGTGTCACGATAACAGACACCATCCTTCGTAACAAATCCCATGTGGCCCCAAACAGTCCACTACTATGCAATTACGATTGTCATCATCAGTTTGTTATGATTTTCACCTATATAAGAGATCCTCCAGATATGGTTTCTTTCCTAAACTCTCATCTTCTACCTCGAAACTCTACTAAAAATCTCTCTGAATACTCCATTTCTATTGGCCAAAAGAGCTGACTTGATCATTGGAGGATCTTACCAGAGCCACCACCCTCAACTCCGGATGAGACTTATTTTGTAGGTCGTCGGTGGCAACCTCATCTTCTTCAACTCTAGCCTCAAATCCGGCATCAACCAGATTTTGCACCAATAGAACTGGCACTAGAGAAAGGATCCTCATCTGCTGATCCCTTATTCTTATAGGAGTATTCAGTGGAAGTTCCTCTTCTTCTCCTTCGAAGCCTTTCTTCTTCGATTATTCTTGGAAAGATGCCTCCCAAGAAAGCTTTGACTCGATGGTCAACCACCTTTACAACCAGATCTCATCCAAATTTGCTTGCCCCTATTTCATCTCTAGCATCTCGAACTCCATTGGTAGAGATGGTGGATGTAGAATAATTCAACTTGCTGGTCCAACAGGTCAGGAGCCTCACTGATGCAGTGTAGGCTATGTAGCAGCAGCCTTCCACATCGGTCCGATCGGAGTGGCTCTCACTAGAACCTCAGGATCCAATCTGGAAGCTATCAATTCGGGCAAGTCGGCCTGCAACTTTCAAAAGAGGGAAGTAGAGGTTGGAGAGACCTTGCTCTGAACATGATTCAACCCTTGGGGGTACTTTGCCCCCATTCTTCTAGAAGGCTTTGGAGATCCATGACCGTGAGTACCTCTTGGACCTAAAATTATAGGAGATGAGCTGGCGAATTGAGGAACTCCACCACACTCCTCCCTTCCATAGCAATGATATCTGCACGGACTCTTCTTTCTTCCAGCAGATTATGTAGGAGCCAATTCTGCCGAACATCAAACTCTCTCAATTTGAGAGCTATGACAAGACTGCTGATCCGATTGACCACCTAGAGGCCTTTCGGATAATGATGCTACTCTATGGCGTGCTAGACATCATTCTATGCTGAACTTTTCCATCCATCCTAAAAGAGGCAGCTAGAAACTGGTACTCGATCCTTAAGCTGAGTACTATCTTTTCTTTTGATGAGATGGGCCATCAATTTATAGCTCACTTCATCAGTAATCGATGCCCCCAATGAGGCTTAGACTTCCTCATCAACATCAAGCTGAAGAAAGGAGAATCCATTCGGGCCTATGTCACATAATTCAATGCTGCTGCTTTGGAGGTCCAAAATTTGGACCAATCGGTTGTAGTAGCCGCACTAAAGGATGGCTTTCAAAAGAATGACCTACTGCTCTCTTTGGGGATGAAGTACCTTAGGAATTTTGCTAATATGCTGGCTCGGGCTGATGGTTATGCCCGGGCAGAAGAGGACTTTAAGGTCAAAGATAGTGAAGCTATGGAAGAGCGACGTGCGGGCGGATCAAGTATGCCCGCTACTAAAAAAAGTTGAGTGGAACTCGACCCCGCTCCCGAACTTCTTTGAGTGCAAGCAAGCCCGAGCTCCTCAAGCCCAAAAGCAAAGAAGCCCCGATAGGTAGGGTCGGTAGGGCTTCCCCCTTAGAAGGTTCCATAATTACATCCCCCTCAATGCTCCAAAAACTTAAGTACTGATGGAGATCAAGGAGCAGCTGTCGAAGTCGGAGAGGATGTGCACTCATCCTTGCAAGTACAATATAAATAAGTACTATTTTTACCATTGTGATCACGGCCATGATACTAAAGAATGCATTCAACTCCAAACAAGATCAAGGAGCTCATCAAGTGAGGTCGGCTGGATCGATTTCTGCGATGCCAACCTAAGGCAAGGAAAGATCGGCCAAGGGCACTACCACAACTGAAACCACTTAGGAGGTAAGAGCAGCCAGGATATCGACCACCTCTCAACATCATCAATGCCATCTCTGAGCGACTCTGGTGGGGAGAGTTGAAGGAAAACCCTATTTTTCGATACATGATCATTCAGATCTGATTGGATCTAAAGAAATATTTCAAAAATTTTTCTTCTAAGATCTTAATTAGACCTAGGACATCTTGGATCTAATCCTTTAAGATCTGATATTAAGATCAAAAAAAAAATAAATCTAATTTAATTTCATACCATGTATTTGTATAATCAAATTATCCTGTGATGATTCTGATCTATCCTGAGGTTCTAAAAGAAGCCATACAAGCGCTTGGCCTCTATCAATATCCACTCGAGTAGGATCTAAAGATCTTCTCCTTCTAAATCTACTCTTCAAAAATTAAATCTGAATCTAATCTTGAAGTTCTTCAAAACTCTTTTGAAGAGGCAGTGGTCGTCTCTTTCAGTAGTACTGTCTTCTTCCTGATCTGGGTGCTTTTCTTCATTGGATCGCACTTGAAGCTATGCCCAACTCCTTGGGCATGGAGAGGAGAGAGAGAGTGGATCAGAAGATGGCATGAAACATATGTGGGCAGCCTTGCGGCGTAGAGAATGGGAGAAGCGCACAAACCCTACTGTGCCATGCAATGCCACATCATCCTAGCCAATCAGAGGCCTTCATTCAATCAGATCTAAATATGATTGGTAGGATGATTTCATTTGATCCAATCAGATGACAGCACCTCTGAAATTCACATAGCTGGTGCCTAAACTGGATAAACCCAATCTATTTGGCACCTAGGTGTTTAAATATATCAAAACACCCTAGAGTCCCATCTGTATGGGACTCCATCTCTTATCCACATGGGGTGCATGCCTAGGGTGGCGTGCATCCTCTCTCTCTTACATCATTTAGTAGGGGGACAAGAGCCCCAGATGCTCTTTTATAGGTGCATGACACATGTCCCCATGTCCAGGTGTCCAGGGTCAATAGTTAACCTATGTCCAAAAATAGAAATTAGCAGGTGATAGGAATTAGCAGGTATTATCTTCAATCCATCTAATAAATTTAGACAACCCTTTTCTGATTTGGACAAGCTCCAGTCAGACTAAGACAAGGTTTTTGAGTGAGCATAAATAAATTTGGCTCAGTCGAGATGAACCTAAGTGATTATAAAAAGGCGAATGTTATGCTAAATCATGTGCTAGCATAATTTTCTTGAACCTAATCAGATCTAATCTAAATTAATTGAACTTAATTAGTCCAATTAATGACATCTAGATTCACATTCTTATTTGTGTGATCCAGTTAGGTTCAGTTTCATATGGTAATGAGATATGTCACAATCTCCATCATCGACATCATCGAAATACCATTCGATGGATCAGAACTTTTCTGATTCATACAATTAGAATGATTAATCATCAAAATTATTCTAATTGATCAAAATCATTTTAATTGCTCCCAAAATTCTCCAGTGACATCTAGTAGTATATGGTGGCAATCCATTAGAACTGAAAATGAACCTCTCGATGCAGTTACCTATGTGATTGGGTTCTTCTATCTTGAGCCCCAACAGGATTAGGGTTAAGGTGAACTCGTCAAACCCAATGTCCATCATATGAATTAATCATTTGATTTGAGTCCTATATGAAATCTTAATAGAAACTCTTTCTATGATATTCACACTACCATAGCCATGGTCTTATGGACTCAATCTCATGATTATCATAGGGCTACTCCTTATCTACCGAGATAGATAGATCCCCTATTGGTGCAATCCAATTCCTATAATGAACATGCTATGGCCAACATAAACCTCAGGATTCCAAATGGCTAGGAGATCAAGTTATGGTGCAGTCAAACTATAATATCCTTAAGGTGAACTATTGATGCACCTCAAGTTAAAGAACCAGATGCACCACTGCAACATCGAGTTAGTCATCGACAAGAAGGTAGACTTTCTTATGACAACTCGAGGTGGTCACGCTCAGTACCCTCATTCTCTAATGAGTATCTGTACTCTCGCTCCAATGTCTCCACACCATAGACTCAAGATACATCTATCCTAAGAAAATGATCATACACCAATCTTTTGGATCGATCACTATCCTCATGATAATTCTATGGTTGGGAGCAGTTTATGAGTTAATTATGAAACTTCATGTCTTAAATTTTTAACTCTTGAAAATATGAATTATTATTACCATTAACTCAAAGGATGTATCACAAACACTTTAAATACACACTATGATAGAAAATATTCTTTTATTAATTTATAATCAAAATTATAAATTATTCTTGAAAATGTATTACAAGTGTTAGCCAATCTGGCTTCTAGGGCACACATCTAACAAACTCCCACTTGACCTAAAGCCAATTGGCTACAAATCTAAGTTTCATCTTTTCAAGGTGAGCTTCGATCTTCTGCTGGCTCAATGGCTTTATTAGCGGGTCAGCCGCATTATCTACAGTGTCGACTCTCTTGACCTCGACGTATCCCTTCTCAAGATAATCACGGATGAGATGATATCATCACTTGATATGCTTGAATTTTTGGTGAGACCTCGACTCCTTAGCTTGGGCTATGGCACCATTATTATCGCAGTACAGAGGAATGGCATCTGATGGCATCACTCCTAGCAAAATGATGAATTTTTTGCACTAGAATGCCTCCTTTGCAGCCTCCAGTGCAGTGGTGTACTCTACTTTCATGGTGGAATTTGCTATCATAGTCTGCTCGAAACTCTTCCAGCTGATAGCACCACTATTACACACAAACAGGCTTTCAGATGTTGACTTTCAATCATCTATATTGAACATAAAATTTGAGTCTATATACCTCTAGACCTGGAGTTCTCCATTACCAAAGACTAGAAACATATCCTTAGTCCTTCTTAGATACTTAAGGATAAATTTCACAGAAGTCCAGTGCTCTTTGCCTGGATTTGACTGATACCTGCTCGTGACGCTCACAGCATGGGCAATATCAGGTCGTGTGCACAGCATGGCATACATGAGGCTCTCTATTTCCAAAGTATAAGGGATCTTGCTCATGTGATCAATCTCCTTAGGTGTGTTGGGACACATCTTCTTGGAAAGATGAATGCCATGTCTGAAGGGTACCAATCTTCTCTTGAAGTTTTTCAAGCTAAACCATTTTAACACCTCTTCTATGTACGTCTTCTGTGAGAGACCCAGCATCCTATTTAGTCTATCTCTATAGACCTTAATTCCTAGAATAAAGGATATCTCTCCTATATCTTTCATAGAGAACTCCTTGGACAACCACATTTTGACTGTAGTCAACATGGAAATATCATTCCTAATTAGGAAGATGTCATCCACATACAGTACAATGAAGACAACAGCACTCCCACTGACCTTTTGGAAAATACAGGGCTCCTTCTCGTTCTTGATGAATCCAAATGATTTGATTACATCATTAAAATGAGCATTTTAGCTTTGAGATGCTTGCTTAAGTCCATATATGGACCTTTACAGCTTGCATACCTTGTGATTATTATCACTGGATGTGAAATCTAGCGGTTATTTCATATAGATATCTTCCTCAAGATATCCATTTAAGAATGCCATTTTTACATCCATTTGTCATATTTCATAATCGAAATAGGTTGTAACAGCAAGCAATGTACAGATGGATTTAAGCATGGCTACTGGTGAAAAAGTATCCTGATAGTCAATCCCTTCGCGTTGACTATACTCTTTCGCTATGAGCTTTGCTTTGAATATCTCTACATTCCCATTGGCACCTATCTTTCTCTTGAAGATCTATTTACACCCAATAGGTACTATACCTCAAGTGGATCTACCAAGATCCAAATTTGGTTAGAACGCATTGAGTCAATTTCTGACCTCATCACCTCTAACCATTTCTCGAAGCCGATATTTGATATCATCTCGTCATAAGTTTTGGGATCATCACCATGAACCCTATTTTTCATGAGGAACATTTTCTCTACATCTTCTGAAATAGTACCTAAGTATCTTTTAGAAGGATGGAAAATTCTACTTGATCTATGAGGTAGAGGTGGTAGTGTTGTTAGATATATGTGCCCTAGAATTAGAAGAGTTTTGATCCATCAGAAAGAGTTTCGATGATATCGATGATGGAGATCACGATATATCCCATTACCAGACAAAACTAAACCTAACTGGGTCACACAAATAAGGGTTTGGATCTGAATATCATCAATTAAACTAACCAAGTTTAATTGATTTGAATTAGATTCAATTAGGTTCAAAAAAATCATGCTAGCACATGATTGAACCTAACATTCTTCTTTTTCTTACCATAAAAGTTATCTCGACTAAGCCAAATGAGTTTGTGCTCACTCAAATATCTTTGCCTGGTCTGACTGGAGCTTGTCCAGGTTAGAAAAGGATTAACTTAATTTATGAGATAAATTTGAGACAACACTTGCCATTTTTTGTCACCTGCTAATTCTTGTCCTTTGACTTTGGTCAAACGTTGATCTTTAAGCATTGGACATCTGCTCATGTGTAATGCACTTATTGGAGAGTAGATAGAGGATTGTCCCCTTATTGGATTTTGGAAAGGAAGGGAGTGCATGCCTAGGATGGCATGCGCCTATGGATAGGGACGCCTGGAGTCCCATTCGGATGGGACTCCAGGTTGCTTCTTGGATTCAAACTAGGTGACCCTCACCTATAGACTTTGACTGATCTTAGGCGCCACCTTAGGATGAATCTATGGATCTCTCATCTGATTAGATCAGGTGATGTCATCCCACCAATCAGATTTAGATCTGATTGAATGAAGCAACGTGATTGGTCGGGGTGATGTGGCACTGCATGGCGCAGCAGGGTCTATATAAAGACCTATCTACGCCCACTTTTAAAAGACTTCTCTGCTAGGCCACGCCCCAAGGCTGCCCCTTTCTCCTTCCATGCCATCTTCAGATCCTCTCCCTCCTCTCCACGCCCAAAGAAAAGTTGGGCACGAGTTTGGTGCCACTCAGGCAATCAAAAGGTGATAGGAAAGCAAGAAGGCAGCACTACTACAGAGACGACGGACGATCTTCAGAAGAAGTTTTGAAGATCCTCCAAATCAGATTCAGATCTAATTTTTGGAGAAAAGAAAAGAGAAGAAGAAGATCTCTAGATCCAATCCGAGTAGATATCGATAGAGGCCAGGCGCTTGCATGGCTAGATCCAGATCCTTAGGCAATCAACAAGATCATCAATGGATAATCAGATTACCCAGAATCAAGAAAAAATTAATTTAGATTTATTTTAATTTAATTTTTTATTTATTAGATTATAAAATTAGATCTAAAATATATTATATCTAATTTAGATCTAGGAGGTAATTTTTGAAATATGCCTCTCGAACCAATCAGATCTGAACGAACCTGATCCAAAAAATCAGAATTTTCTCTTCAATTGGTATCAGAGCCAGGTTCCCATTAAATTTATTTAGATCTGATTTAATTTGATAAATTAGTGATTTTAGATATCACATGAGATATGATTAGATCTAAAATTAAAAAAATTAAAAATTAAAATTAATTAATCTAGATCTAATATATATGAGATACATAACTAGACTAGGAATAGAATTATTCTATGTATAGTCTAGTATAATCATAATTTTTATTTGATTAATTATAATTTTTAGATCTATTTATTTACTATTTTTTGATCTTATAAATATTATAATTAGATCTAAAAATAAAAAATAAATTAAATTAATTTATTCATATGAGATATGATAGTTTCATATTTAGACTAGTTGTAGAATAGTTCTATAAATAGGTCTAGATTAAATTTTATTTGATGAGATAAAATTTAAATTTAATTTTTTAGATAATTATTAGATAATTTAAATCTAAAAAATATGCATGCATGATACATGAGATGTACGCAAAACATGTTTTAATTAGATTAATTTTCTTATATGAGATATATGCTTAGATCTAATTATTTTTGAAGATTAGTTATATTTTTGATTAAGGCATTCTCCTTGGCCGTTCAGTCATAAGAACAAAGTAGGATTTAAAGACCCTCTCCTCCCATTCGATGGAATATTTTTATGATGTGTAGGGGTGTTGTGCGTTCGTCCTTAATCAAAAATTAAAAATTTACTTTCTGCAAAACCCTAGATCCTAAAATCCAAGGATCTTATTTGCATGTTTTATTTTTGAATCCTAAACTTAATTAAGAATTAAGATTATGAAACATATTAGGTCTAAAATTGAAAATTTTCAGATCTAAGACATGTTCATAAAATTAGGTTTGGGCTTGGGTAGCTCAATTAGGTCTAAGCAGTTGATCAAACCGAATCAAGAGTTGGTTAGATGGGATCAACACTGCTAAAATTGACCAGCCTAATAGGATTAAGTCTAGGTTAGGATCGAGTCACGAATGTGATCGATCAAGCTAAGACCTAATTAGGCTCAGTGGTTAGAGTCTGGATTGTAGGCTAATCCAATTGATTCTAGCTCAACAATTTGATATCTAAGGTAAGTTTGGCAGATACAACCGACTGATTTTTAATTGGGAGCTACTCGACTCGAATGCATTCTTATCGAGTTAATGGCATATCCTTTCACCGGTCTCACTTATCTGGCCATGTTTGTTGACTCAGTTCTAATCTGAGGTGGTCAATAATCCGAGCTAACCCATGCTACTAGGTTAGTCATAATGGTCATCACTATGTCAAGTCTAGTTTAATGAGACCTAAATCAAATCTTCCTAAGAAAAGATTAAGTCATGGTCTTCCACCATTGTAGATGTGCGGACCCTTCCCGGGGTTGATTGTTCTTGGCTAGTTACAGTGGCTCAGTTGCACCGAGAAGATGCAACCATGTCTATTAGGCATTGGATGCTATGGGCTGGAGGATGAATTGGGCTTAATATTTTGGATATGATGAGAGACCCAATTAGAAATCTAGTCTATGCAAATGGTGGGTTTGACTTAACTAAGGAGTGGATCAATATTCTGGACATGGTGTGATTCATGAATTAGAGACCAAGCTTGGGTGCACCATGATTAGAGAACCATTGAACAAGAGTTGTTCACTCATTGGCTAACCCATTACCAATAACTATTAGGTGAGGTGATGAGTCAGTTGGTGGGACCGCACCACCCACTAGAAATTAGTAATTATAGAGATTTTCGCATCTCTACAAAGGGAGTGTAGGGGTCTGAGAAAATAGTGGAAGTTAATTTGTTTAAAAATAAAATCTCTAAACAAATTGGTTAAGTTTTAATTACAATATCTAACTAAAAACTTTAACTCTCTACAGAAAATATCTACATCCAACCCACTAGCATGAATCCTAGACACCCATAGACTGATTGGACCAAATTACAAGGATTGGCTGTGGATCTTCAAAATCATTTTAGATTCCGAGAAGTTAACTTATGTACTGGACCAGGACCCTCCCACCTTACCAGCTCATCCATCCACTGAGCAGAGAGCGTCTTTAGATAAGTGGATAGATGATGATAACAAGGCCAGATACTACATGTTGGGCTCGATGTTAGATGAACTTCAGTGCCAACATGAAGATATTAGGACTGCTCGCCAAATGTTGGCTCACCTATAGGAGATGTTTGGTGAACAGAGTCGTGCAGCCAAGTATCAAGTCACTAAACGACTGTTCAAGGCTAAGATGCATGATGGGTAGTTAGTCCAAGATTATTATCTGATGATGATCAAGAATATGAAAGAGCTCAAGAAACTTGGAGTGAGGTTGGACTTGGATCTGCAGAATGATATAATTCTGCAATCCTTGACCGATGCATATGGGCAGTTCATCATGAACTACCATATGCATAAACTTCAAAACTCCCTAGCCAAACTTATGAATATGCTGGTCACCATTGAGCTTTCCATGAAAGGTTCTAAAGGCTCAATGCTTGCTATGGAATGGACTTCTTCCAAGAGAAAGTCTTTTGGAAAGAAGAAAAAGTCTACAAAAAAGCAAAAGATGGAAGGAGGAAAGAAGAGAAAGGTAGAACCGAAAAAGAAGGCTGTTGATAATGGAAAGTATTTCCATTGCAATAATAACGGCCATTGAAAGAGGAACTGCCCTACTTACCTGGCCACCGTAAAGAAGAAGGAGGCAGTCCTTTTGGAGGTATGCTTGTTATTGAGTCTAACCTTACGGTTTCTTCTGCATCCAGTTAGGTGCTTGACTCTAGTTCTAGTGCTCATTTGTGCACTTCTATGTAGGGTCTTGAGGACAGTAGGAGGATGAGGGATGGTGAGATGATCCTGCATGTCGAAAATGGAGCAAGAGTTGCTGTCGTGGTCATGCGAACATACCCTCTTCAACAACCATCTGGTTTAGACTTAGTGTTAAAAGACTGTTATTATGTGCCTGCATCAAGCAGAAATTTGATTTCTATTTCTTGCCTTGCATTAGAAGGCTATGTAATTAGTTTTCTTAAGGACCATTGTAACATTCTTTATGAAAGAAATAAAATTGCAAGTGGTTTCCTTATTAACGGTCTTTATCAGTTACATGTTGATGTATCTATTTTTAATTTCGAGCAAAATGTGAATGCCATAAAATCAAAACGAGCTAGGGATAGTCCAAATGATAGGTATCTATGGCACCTAAGATTAGGTCATATAGCAGAAGATAGGGTTAACAAATTAGAGAAAATCGAGCTATTGAGTCCATTGACTTTTGAGTCATATCCAATTTGTGAATCCTGTCTTCATGGCAAAATGACTAAGCTTCCTTTTGTAGGACATGGGGAAAGGGCCACAGATCTTCTTGCCTAGTACATACTAATGTGTGCGGCCTATTTGATGTGCCGACTAGAGGCAACCTAGTCTACTTCATAACCTTTATCGATGATTTATCTAGGTATGGGTATGTGTATCTTATGAGACACAAGTCTGAAGCCTTTGAAAAGTTCAAGGAATTCAGACATGAAGTAGAAAAATAAATTGAAAAATCCATTAAGGTTCTTCGATCAGATCGAGGAGGTGAATACCTTAGTCGGAAATTCCTAGACTATCTCAAAGAAAATAGCATAGTCTCTCAATGGACTCCACCTGAAACATCTCAACTCAATGGAGTTTCAGAATGGAGGAATCGGACCCTATTAGATATGGTCCGATCCATGATGAGCTTCACAGACCTCCTGATTTTTTTTAGGGATACTGTTTGTTAACTGCAATATACTTACTGAATAGGGTTCCCTCTAAAACCGTTCCTACCATACCGTATGAGATATGGCATGGTAAGAAACCAAGTCTGAGTCATCTCAGAATTTGGGATTGTCCGGCTCATGTCAAAAGACAACAAGCGGACAAGTTAGACTTTAGGTCCTTTAGAGCTCGATTCATAGGATATCCTAAAGAGTCATTAGGATATTATTTCTACATTCTAGAAGATCACAATGTGATTGTGAGTCGACATGCCATCTTTCTTGAAAAATAGTTTATTCAAAATAGCGGCATTGAAAAGCAGATCAAGCTCGAAGAGAAAGTCTCATAAGAGCAACGAGCTAAGGACTATATGGAACCAAATCAGGTAAAGCCAATCCATACACTACCACCTCCACCTCGTAGATCAAAAAGGGTTTCCCATTCCCCTGAGAGGTACTTAGGTACTATTTCAGAGGATGTAGAGAAAATGTTCCTAGTAGGTAATGGGGTTCATGGTGATGATCCCAAAACCTATAACGAGGCGATATCAGATATCGACTCCGAGAAATGGTTAGAGGCAATGAAGTCAGAAATTGACTCGATGCACTCAAACCAAGTCTGGACCTTGGTAGATCTACCAGAAGGTATAGTACCTATTAGGTGTAAATGGATCTTCAAGAGAAAGATTGGTGCAAATAGAAATGTGGAGACATTCAAAGCTAGATTAGTGGCAAAAGGTTATAGTCAACGCGAAGGCATTGACTATCAGGATACCTTTTCGCCAGTAGCTATGCTAAAATCCATTTGCATATTGCTTGCTATTGTAGCCTATTTCGATTATGAAATATGGCAAATGGACATGAAAATGGCATTCTTAAATGGGTATCTTGAGGAAGATATCTATATGGAACAGCCGCTAGGTTTCACATTCAGTGATGACGATCATAAGGTTTGCAAGCTACAAAGGTCCATATATGGACTTAAGCAAGCATCTTCGAGCTAGAATATTCGTTTCAATGATGTGATCAAAATATTTGGTTTCACCAAGAACGAGGAGAAGCCATGTGTCTTCAAAAAGGTTAGCGTGAGTGCTGTTGTCTTCCTCGTATTGTACGTGGATGACATCCTCCTTATTGGGAATGATATTCCCATATTGACCATAGTTAAAATATGGTTGTCTAAAGAATTCTCCATGAAAGACCTAGGAGAAGCATCCTTTATTCTAGAAATTAAGGTCCATAGAGATAGACCAAATAGGATGCTAGGACTTTCATAGAAGATGTACATAGAGGAAGTGCTAAAGAGGTTTAGCATGAAAAACTCTAAGAGGGGTTTAGTACCCTTCAAATATGGCATTCATCTTTCCAAGAAGATGTGCCTTAGCACACTTGAGGAAATAGAACACATGAGCAAGATCCCTTATGCCTCAACAATAGGGAGCCTCATGTATGCCATGTTACACGACCTGATATTGCCCATGCCGTGAGTGTCATGAGAAGATATCAGTCGAATCCAGGTGAAGAACACTAGACTTCTGTAAAATATATCCTTAAGTAGTTAAGAAGAACTAAGGATATATTGTTGGTCATTGGTAATGGAGAACTCCAAGTCTAGTGGTATACAGACTCGGACTTTATGTTCGATGTAGATGATCGAAAGTCGACATCTGAGAGTCTGTTTGTGTGCAATGGTGGAGCTGTCAGTTGAAAAAGTTTCAAGTAGATAGTGATAGCAGATTTCACCATGGAAGTAGAATACATCGCTGCATCAGAAGCTGCAAAGGAGGCATTCTGGTACAAGAAGTTTGCCACAGAGATCGAAGTGATGCCATCATATGTCATTCCTCTGTACTGCGATAACAATGGCGCCATAGCCCTTGCTAAGGAGCCGAGATCTCACTAGAAATCCAAGCACATCGAGCAGCGATACCACCTCATCCATAATTACCTTGAAAAGGATTATGTCGAGGTCAAGAGAGTTGACTCCACAGACAATGCGGCGGACCCACTTATAAAGCCGTTAGGCCAGCAGAAGATCGAAGCCCACCTTGAAAAGATGAGACTTAGATTTGTAGCCAATTGGTTTTAGATCAAGTGGGAGTTTGTTAGATATATGTGCCCTAGAAGCCAGAATTGGCTGACACTTCTAATACACTTCTAGGGGCAAAATTATAATTTTGACTATAAATAATAAAAAGGATTATTTTCTATCATATATGTGTATTTAGTGTCTGTGATACATCCTTTGAGTTAATGGTAATGATAATTCTTATTTTCAAGAGTTGAAAATTTAAGACAAGAATTTTCATTATTAACTCATAAAATGCTCCAGACCATAGGATCATCATGAGGATGGTGATTGATTAGGAAGGTTAGTATACAATTGCTTCTTTATAGTAGATGAGTCTTGAGTCTATGGTGTAGAGACACCGGAGTGAGAGTACAGGTACTCGTTAGAGAATGAGGGCACTGAGCATGACCACCTCGAGTAGTCATAAGGAAGTCTACCTTCTCATCGATGACTGACTCGATGCTGTAGTGGTGTGTCTTGTTCTTTGACCTGAGGTGCATCGACAGTTCACCTTGAGGGTGTTATAGTTTGACTACACCATGACTCGGTCTCCTAGCCATTCGGAACCCTGAGGTGTATGTTGGCTATAGCATGTTCATTGTAGGAATTGGATTGCACCAAGATGGAATCTATCTACCTCTATGGATGAGGAGCAGCCCTATGATGATCATGAGAATCAAGTCCATAAGTCCATGGCCATGGTAGAGAGTGAAATAATAGAAAGAATTTCTATTAAGATTCTCACATCGAACTTGAATCGAATGATTAAATCATATGATAGAAATTAGGGTTTGATGAGTTCACCTTAATCCTAATCTGATCGGGGCTCAAGATAGAAGAACTTAATCACACAAATAGCTGCACCAAGAGGTTCATTTTCAATTTTGATGGATTGCCACCATATACTGCAAGGTGTCACTGGTGGATTTTGGGCGCAATTAGAATGATTTGGATGATCGATCATTCTAGTTATATGAATCAGAAGAGTTTTGATCCATCAGAAAGAGTTTCGATGATGTCGATGATGGAGATCATGATATATCCCATTATCATATAGAACTAAATCTAACTGGGTCATACAAACAAGGGTTTGGATCTGGATATCATCAATTGAACTAACCCAGTTCAATTGATTTGAATTAGATTTAATTAGGTTCAAGGAAATCATGCTAGCACACGATTGAACCTAACATTCTCCTTTTTCTATCATAAAAGTTATCACGACTGAGCCAAATGAATTTATGCTTACTCAGGTACCTTTACTTAGTTTGACTGGAGCTTGTCTAGGTTAGAAAAGGGTTGTCTTAATTTATGAGATAAATTTGAGACAATACCTAC
The DNA here is from genome assembly GCA_006176705.1 of Cocos nucifera. NCBI lineage: Eukaryota > Viridiplantae > Streptophyta > Magnoliopsida > Arecales > Arecaceae > Cocos > Cocos nucifera. The sequence continues at coordinate 746,188 of QRFJ01000063.1, forward strand.
CATTTTCCGTCACCTGCTAATTCTTATCCTTTGACTTTGGTCAAATATTGATTTTTGACCCTTGGACATCTATCCATGTGTCATGCACTTATTGGAGAGTAGATAGGGAATTGTCCCCTTACTAAAAATTGGAAAGGAAGGGGTGCACGCCTAGGATTGCATGCACCCATGGATAGGGATGCCTGGAGTCCCATCCATATGGGACTCCAGGTTGCATCTTGGATTCAAACTAAGGTGACCCTCACCTATAGACTTTGACCAGTCTTAGGCGCCACCTTAGGATGAATCTATGGGTCTCTCATCTGATTGGATTAGGTGATGTAATCCCACCAGTCAGATTTAGATCTGATTGAACGAAGCAATGTGATTGGTCGGGGTGATGTGGCACTGCATGGCGCAGCAAGGTCTATATAAAGACCTATCTGTGCCCACTTTTAAAAAAAGACTTCTTTCCTAGGCCATGCCCCAAGGCTGCCCCTCTCTCCTTCCACACCATCTTCAAATCCTCTCCCTCCTCTCCACGCCCAAAGAAAGTTGGGCATGAGTTTGGTGCAATTCAGGCAATCAAAAGGTGATAGGAAAGCAAGAAGGCAGCACTGCTGCAGAGACGACGGGCGATCTTCAGAAGGAGTTTTGAAGATCTTCCAAATTAGATCTAGATTTAATTTTTGGAGAAAAGAAAGAGAAGGAGATGATCTCCAGATCTAGCTCTAGTGGATATCAGTAGAGGTCAGGCGCTTACGTGGCTAGATCCAGAATCTCAGGCAATCAGCAAGATCATCAATGAATAATCAGATTATCCAAAATCAAGGTAAAATTAATTTAGATTTATTTTAATTTAATTTTTTTATTTATCAAATCATAAAATTAGATCTAAAAAGTGTCAGATCTAATCTGAATCTAAGAGGTGATTTTTAAAATATGCCTTTTGATTCAATCAGATCTGAACGAACCTGACCCCGAAAAATCAGGATTTCTCCTTCAAGTGTCTGGGTTGGCTCAATCTGATTTGGTACCATAGGTTTCTTATCTTGTTTCTCATCGAAGACTTTGTCCTCGAGTCTAATCTATCTTTCGATGCCATCATCTTGAATAAACTATTTTTTAAGAAAGATGGCGTGTTGACTCACAATCACATTATGATCTTTCGGAAGATAGAAATAATATCCTAATGATTATTTAGGATATTCAATAAATCGAGCTCTAAAGGACCTAGACTCTAATTTGTCCGCCTGTTGTCTCTTGACATGGGCTGGACAACTCCAAATTCTAAAATGACTCAGACTTGATTTCTTATAATGTCATATCGCATATGGTGTGGTAGGAACAATTTTAGATGTAACCCTATTCAATAGATATATAGCAGTCAATAGACTATGTCCCTTAAAAAACTTAGGAAGGTTTGTGAAATTCATCATGGATCGGACCATATTTAATAGGATCCGATTTCTCCATTCTAAAACTTCATTGAATTAAGGCATTCCAGGTGGAGTCCATTAAGAGACTATGCCATTATCCTTAAGATAGTCTAGGAATTTCTAACTAAGATATTCACCTTCTCGATCTGATCAAAGAACCTTAATGGGTTTTTTTATTTATTTTTCTACTTCAAGTCTGAATTTCTTGAACTTCTCAAAAGCTTCAGACTTATGTTGCATCAAATACACATATCCGTACCGAGATAAATCATCGATGAAGATGATGAAGTAGATGTAATTGCTCCTCATTGGTACATCAAATGGGCCGCATATATCAATATGTACTAGGGCAAGTAGGTCTGTGGCCCTTTTCCATGTCCTATAAAAGGAAGCTTGGTCATTTTTCCATGAAGGCATGATTCATAAATCAGATATGACTTGAAAGTCAACGAACTCAATAGTCTAGATTTCTCCAATTTGTTAATCTTATCTTCAGCTATATGACCTAGCCAAAGGTGCCAAAGATACCTATCATTTAGACTATCCCTAGGTCACTTTGATCCTATGGCATTCACGTTTTCTTCAATATTAAAGATAGAAACATCAATATGTAACTGATAGAGACCATTTATAAGAAAACCACTTGCAATTTTATTTCTTTCATAAAGAATATTACAATGGTCCTTAAGAAAATTGATTACATAGCCTTCTTGTGCTAAACATGAAATAGAAATCAAATTCCTGCTTGCTGCAGGCACATAAAAATAGTTTCTAAGAACTAAATTTAATCCTGATGGTAATCAATAGAGGATAGGTTTCCACGGCCATAATAGCAACTCTTGTTCCATTTTCAATGCATAGGATCATCTCACCATCCCTCAGTCTCCTGCTATCCTCAAGACCCTGTATAGAAGTGCACAAGTGAGCACTAGAACCAAAGTCAAGCATCCAACTAGATATAGAAGAAACCATAAGATTAGATTCTATAACAAGCATACCTCCAAAAGGACCTGCCTCTTTCTTATTCTTCTAGCTGGCCAGGTAAAGAGGGTAGTTTCTCTTTCAATGGCCGTCAGTATTGTAATGGAAATATTTTTCTTTATCAGTAGATTTCTTCTTCGGCTCTGCCTTCTTCTTTTTCACACCATCTACCTTCTGCTTCTTTACGAACTTCTTCTTCTTTCCAAAAGACTTTCTTTTGGAAGAAGTCCACTCCACAGCAAGTACTGAGCCTTTAGAACTTTTCATAAAAAGCTCAACAGTAACCAGCATATTCATGAGCTCAGCCAAGGTATTCCGAAGTTTATGCATGAAGAGAAAATTCAAATTTTTCGGATCAAATTCATTCAGATTTGATTGGATCAAGAGAGATATTTCAAAAAAAATTTTTTTGAATCCATATCAGATTTGAGATATTTCAGATTTGATTTTATAGATCTAATAAAATAAAATAAAATAAAATAAATTTGATTTAATTTGTATCATTTGTTGGGTAATCAGATTACCCTATGACGATCCTGCTGATTACCTGAGGTTCTGGATCTAGCCATGTAAGTGCCTGACCTCTACCGATATCTACTCAGATTGGGATCTAGAGATCTTCTTCTTCTTTATCATCTCTCTAAATATCAGAGCTGAATCTAATTTGGAGGATCTTCAAAACTTCTTTTGAAGATCTGGAATCATCTCTTGCAGCAGTGCTACCTTCTTCCTTTCTCATCACCTTTCTCTTTCCTAGATCGCACCAAACTAGAGCCCAAACCTCCTTGGGTGTGAAGAGGAGAGAGAGGACCAGAAGATGGCATGGAAGAGGGAGAGGGGCAGCCTTGTGGCATGGGTTATGGGTTGATTCTCTTGAAAGCTAGGCATAGATAGGGTTTATATAAACCCTACTGCACCATGTAGTGCCACATCATCCTAACCAATCACATCGCTTCATGCAATCAGATCTAAATCTAATTGATGGGATGACATCACCTAATCCAATCAGATAAAAACCCTCTCAAATCATCCTTAGATGGCACCAAGACTGATCAAAGCAGAGTTCCTTGGTGCCATCTAAGTTGATTCCAAGAAGCAACCTAGAGTCCCATCTGTATGGGACTCCAAGCATCCCTATCATTGGGTGCATGCCTCCCTAGGTGTGCGCCCCCTCCTTTCCATTTTTCTAGCAAGGGGACAAGCCTCTATCTACTCTCCTATGGGTGCATGACACATGGGCAGATGTCTAAGGAGGCATGCGCCCCCTCCTTTCCATTTTCTAGCAAGGGGACAAGCCCCTATCTACTCTCCTATGGGTGCATGACACATGGACAGATGTCAAGTGTCAAAGTTCAACGTTTGACCAAAGTCAAAAGACAAGAATTGGTAGGTGACAAGAAATGATAGGTGTTGTCTCTAATTTATCTCATAAATTAAGATAATCTTTTTCTGACCTGGACAAGCTCCAATCAAATCAAGTAAAGGTACTTGAGTGAGCACAAACATATTTGGCTCAGTCGAGATAACTTTTAATGATAGTAAAAGGAGAATATTAGGGTCAATCATGTGCTAGCATGAGTTCCTTGAACCTAATTGAATCTAATTCAAATCAATTGATCTGAGTTAGTCCAATTGATGATATCTAGATTCTAACCCTTATTTGTGTGACTCAGATAGATTTAGTTCTGTATGTAATGGGATATGTAGTGATCTCTATCATCAACATCATCAAAACACCTTTCAATGGATTAGAACTCTTCTGATTCAGATAACTAGAATGATCGATCATCTAAATCATTCTAATTGCTCTCAAAATCCATTAGTGACACCTAGCAGTATATGGTGGCAACCCATCAAAACTAAAAATAAACCTCTCGGTGTAGCTACCTACATGATTAAGTCTTCTCTCTTGAGCCCCTAATCAAATTAGGGTTAAGGTGAACTCATCAAACCCTAATTTCTGTCATATGATTTAATTATTTGATTCAAGTCCGATGTGAAAATCTTAATAGAAACTCTTTCTATTATTTCACTCTGCAATGGCCATGGGCTTATGGACTTGATTCTCATGATCATTATAGTGCTGCTCCTCATCTATCGAGGTAGATAGATTTCCTGTTGGTGCAATGCAATTCCTATAATGAACATGCTATAGCCAACATACACCTTAGGATTTCAAATGGCTAAGAGACCGAGTCATGGTGTAGTCAAACTATAACACCCTCAAGGTGAACTATCGATGTACCTCAGATCAAAGAACCAGACACACCACTATAGCTTCGACCTAGTCATCGATGAGAAGGTAGACTTCCTTATGACTGCTCGAGGTGGTCACGCTCAGTGCACTCATTCTCTAATGAGTACCTGTACTCTCACTTCAGTATCTCTACACCATAGACTCAAGACTCATCTACTATAAAGAAGTTATTATACACCAACCTTTCAGATCAATTACCATCCTCATGATGATCCTACGGTCAGAAGCATTTTATGAGTTAATACAAAAATTCATGTATTAAATTTTCAACTCTTGAAAATATGAATTATCATTACCAGTGACTCAAGGGATGTATCACAGATACTAAATACACATTTATAATATAAAATAATTTATTTTATTATTTATAATTAAAATTATAATTTTGCCCTTAAAAGTGTATTACAAGTGTTAGCCAATTCTGGCTTCTAGGGCACACATATCTAACATACTCCCACTTGACCTAAAGTCAATTGGCTACAAATCTAAGTTTCATCTTCTCAAGGTGGGCTTCGATCTTCTGCTGGCTCAATGGCTTTGTGAGTTGGTCAGCCGCATTATCTACAAAGTCGACTCTCTTGACCTCGATGTAATCCTTCTCAAGGTAATCATGGATGAGGTGGTATCACTGCTTGATGTGCTTGAATTTCTGATGAGACCTCAGCTCCTTAGCAAGGGCTATGGCACCATTGTTGTCGCAGTATGGAGGAATGGCATCTGATGGCATCACT
>QRFJ01000063.1:752574-861312 GCA_006176705.1 Cocos nucifera
TTAGGTTCAATCGAGTGCTAGCACGATTTCCTTGAACCTAATTGAATCTCATTCAGATCAATTGAACTAGATCAGTTCAATTGATGATCACCAGATTCAAACCCTTGTTTGTGTGACCCAGTTAGGTTCAGTTCTGTATGGTAATGGGATATGTCATGATCTCTATCATCGACATCATCGAAACTCCTTTCGATGGATCAGAACTCTTCTGATTCGAACAGCTAGAATGATCGATCATCTAAATCATTCTAATTGCTCCCAAAATCCACCAGTGACACCTAGCAGTATATGGTGGCAACCCATCAGAGCTGAATGCGAACCTCTTGGTGCAGCTACCTGTGTGATTCAGTTCTTCTATCTTGAGCCCCGATCAGATTAGGGTTAAGGTGAACTCGTCAAACCCTAGTCTCTGTCATATGATGTAATCATTCGATTCGAGTCCAATGTGAAAATCTAAATAGAAACTCTTTCTATTATTTCACTCTGCCATGGCCATGGGCTTCAGGACTTGATTCTCATGATCATCATAGGGCTACTCCTCTACCACCGAGGTAGATAGATCCCATCTTGATGCAATCCAGTTCCTACAATGAACATGTCTATAGCCAACATACACCTCAGGGTTCCATATGGCTAGGAGACCGAGTAATGGTGTAGTCAAACTATAACACCCTCAAGGTGAACTGCCGATGCATCTCAGGTCAAAGAACCAGACACACTACTGCAGCATCGAGTCAGTCATTGACGAGAAGGTAGACTTCCCTAATGACTACTCGAGGTGGTCACGCTCAGTGCCCTCGTTCTCTAACGAGTACCTGTACTCTCGCTCCGGTGTCTCCACACCGTAGACTCAAGACTCATCTACTAAAGAGAAGCGATCGTACACCAACCTTCCGGATCAATCACCATCCTCGTGATGATCCTATGGTCGGGAGCTATTTTATGAGTTAATAATGATTATTCATGTCTTAAATTTTCAACTCTTGAAAATATGAATTATCATTACCATTAACTCAAAGGATGTATCACAGACACTAAATACACATGTGTGATAGAAAATAACCCATTTCATTAATTATAGTCAAAATTATAATTTTGCCCCTAGAAGTGTATTACAAGTGTCAGCCAATTCTGGCTTCTAGGGCACATATATCTAACAATCTCCCACTTGTCCTAAAGCCAATTGGCTACAAGTCTAAGTCCCATCTTCTCAAGGTGGGCTTCGATCTTCTGCTGGCCCAACGGCTTTGTAAGTGGGTCTGCCACATTATCTGCGGAGTTGACTCTCTTGACCTCAACGTAACCTTTCTCAAGGTAATCGCGGATGAGATGATATCGCCGCTCAATGTGCTTGGACTTCTGGTGAGACCTCGGCTCCTTAGCAAGGGCTATGGCGCCATTGTTGTCGCAGTAAAGAGGAATGGCATCTGATGGCATTACTCCAATTTCTGCAGCAAACTTCTTGTACCAGAATGCTTCCTTTGCAGCCTCTGATGCAGCTATATATTCTGCTTCCATGGTGGAATCTGCTATCACAGTTTGCTTGGAACTCTTCCAGCTGACAGCTCCACCATTGCACACAAACAGACTTCCAGATGTCGACTTTCGATCATCTATATCGGACATGAAGTCCGAGTCTGTGTATCCCTGGACTTGGAGTTCTCCATTACCAAAGACCAACATCATATCCTTAGTTCTTCTCAAGTACTTAAGGATACATTTCACAGAAGTCCAGTGTTCTTCACCTGGATTTGACTGATATCTGCTTGTGACACTCACAGCATGGGCTATATCAGGTCGTGTACATAGCATGGCATACATGAGGCTCCCTATTGCAGAAGCATAAGGGATCTTGCTCATGCGTTCTATTTCCTCAGGTGTGCTGGGGCACATCTTCTTGGAAAGATGAATACCATGTCTGAAGGGTATTAATCCCCTCTTAGAGTTTTCCATACTAAACCTCTTTAGTACTTCCTCTATGTACATCTTCTGTGAAAGTCCTAGCATCCTATTCGGTCTATCCCTATAGACCTTAATTCCTAGAATAAAGGATGCTTCACCTAGGTCTTTCATGGAGAATTCCTTGGACAACCACATCTTGACTGATGTCAACATGGGAATATCATTCCCAATAAGGAGGATGTCATCCACGTACAATACGAGGAAGACAACAGCGCTCCCACTGACCCTTTTGAAAACACATGGTTCCTCTTCGTTTTTGATGAAACCAAACATTTTTGATCACATCATTAAAATGAGTGTTCCAGCTCCGAGATGCTTGCTTAAGTCCATATATGGACCTTTGCAGCTTGCAAACCTTGTGATCAGTATCACTGGATGTGAAACCTAGTGGCTGTTCCATATAGATATCTTCCTCAAGATATCCATTTAAGGAATGCCGTTTTCACGTCCATTTGCCATATTTCATAATCGAAATAGGCTGCAACAGGCAAGCAATGTGCGGATGGATTTTAGCATAGCTACTGGGGAAAAGGTATCCTGATAGTCAATGCCTTTGCACGTTGACTATAACCTTTTGCCACTAGTCTAGCCTTGAATGTCTCCACATTTTCCATCTGCACCAATCTTTCTCTTGAAGATCCATTTACACCCAATAGGTACTATACCTTCTGGTGGATCTACCAAGGTCCAGACTTGGTTTGAGTGCATCGAGTCAATTTCTGACTTCATTGCCTCTAAGCCATTTCTCGGAGTCGATATCTGATATCGCCTCGTTGTAGGTTTTGGGATCATCACCATGAGCACCATTACCTATGAGGAACATTTTCCTCTACATTTTCCTCTGAAATAATACCTAAGTATCTCTTCAGGAGGGACGGAAAATCTTTTTCCGATCTACGAGGTGGAGGAGGTAGTGATTCTTATTGGCTCAACCTGATTTGGTTCCACTTGGTCCTTAGCTCTGTTGCTCTTGTGAGACTTTCTCATCGAAGTTTGAATCTGCTTTCCAATGCCACTATCTTGAATAAACTATTTTTCAAGAAAGATGGCATGTCGACTCACAATCACATTGTGGTCTTCTAGGAATGTAGAAATAGTATCCTAATGACTCTTTAGGATATCCTATGAATCGAGCTCTAAAGGACCTAAACTCTAACTTGTCCGCTTGTTGTCTTTTGACATGAGCCGGACAACCCCAAATTCTGAGATGACTCAGACTTGGTTTCTTACCGTGCCATATCTCATACGGTGTGGTAGGAACGATTTTAGAAGGGAATCCCTATTCAGTAAGTATATTGCAAGTTAATAATGACTATGTCCCCAAAGAAAATCTAGTGGAGGTCTGTGAAGCTCATCATGGATCGAACCATATCCAATAGGATCCGATTTCTCCATTCTGAAACCCCGTTGAGTTGAGGTGTTCCTGGTGGAGTCCATTGAGAGACTATGCCATTTTTCCTTAAGATAGTCTAGGAATTCCCGGCTAAGGTATTCACCTCCTCGATCTGATCGAAGAACCTTAATGGGTTTTCCAGTTTGTTTTTCTACTTCATGTCTGAATTCTTTGAACTTTTCAAAAGCTTCAGACTTGTGTCTCATAAGATACACATACCCATACCTAGACAGATCATCGGTAAAGGTAATGAAGTAGATAAAGTTGCCTCTAGCCGGCACATCAAATGGGCCGCACACATCAGTATGTACTAGGGCAAGGAGATCTGTGGCCCTCTCCCCATGTCCCAACAAAAGGGAGTTTAGTCATTTTGCCATTGAGAGACAAGATTCACAAGTTGGATATGACTCGAAAGTCAATGGACTCAATAGCCCAATTTTTCTCCAATTTGTTAATCCTATCTTCTGCTATATGACCTAATCTCAGGTGCCATAGATACCTATCATTTGGACTATCCCTAGGTCGTTTTCATGGCATTCACATTTTGCTCGATAGTTAAAAATAGATACATCAATATGTAACTGATAAAGACCATTAATAAGGAAACCACTTTGCAATTTTATTTTTTTCATAAAGAATGTTACAATGGTCCTTAAGAAAACTAATTACATAGCCTTCTAGTGCTAAGCATGAAATAGAAATCAAATTTCCTGCTTACTGTAGGCACATAATAACAGTCTTTTAAAACTAAGTCTAAACCAGATGGTAGTCGAAGAGGGTATGTTCCCACGACCATGGTAGTAACTCTTGCTCCATTTTTGATGCGTAGGATTGTGTCACCATCCCTTAGCCTCCTGCTATCCTCAAGATCCTACATAGAAGTGCACAAATTAGCATTAGAATCAGAGTCAAGCATCCAACTAGATGCAGAAGAAATCGTAAGGTTAAACTCAATAATGAGCATACCTCCAGAAGGACCTACCTCCTTCTTATTCTTCAGGGTGGCCAGGTAAGTAGGGCAGTTTCACTTTCAGTGGCCGTCATTATTGCAATGAAAACATTTTCTTTTATCAATGGTCTTCTTCTTCAGCTCTACCTTTTTCTTCTTTCCTCCCATCTTCTACTTTTTCACAAATTTCTTCTTCTTTTCAAAAAACTTTCTCTTGGAAGTAGTTCATTCCATAGTAAGCACTGAGCCTTTAGAACCTTTCATGGAAAGCTCAGTAGTGACCAGCATGTTCATAAGTTCAACCAAAAAATTTTGAAGTTTACGCATATGGTAGTCCATGATGAACTGCCCATATGCATCAGTCAAGGATTGCAAAATTATATCATTCTGCAGATCTAGGTCCAACTTCACTTTGAGCTTCTCAAGCTCTTCCAAATTTTTGATCATCATCAGACAATGATCTTGGACTGACTATCCATCGTGCATTTGAGCCTTGAATAGTCTTTTAGTGACTTGATACTTGGCTGTGCGACTCTGTTCACAAAACATCTCTTGTAGGTGAGCCAACATTTGGTTGGCAGTCCTGATATCTTCATGTTGACACTGAAGCTCATCAGACATCGAATCCAACATGTAGTATCTAGCCTTGTTATCTTTGTCCATCCACTTTTCAAGAGATGCTCTCTGTTCAGTGGATGGACGAGCTGGTAAGGTGGGAGGATTCTGATCCAAAATATGAGTTAACTTCTTGAAACCCTGTTTCCCAACACAGGATCCTTCAGATCTGATTAGATTTGAAGAAATATTTTAAATTTTTTTTTCTAAAATCCTAATCAGATCTGAGACATCTCGAATCTGATCCTTTATGATCTAATATTAAGATCAAAAATAAAATTAAATCTTATTTAATTTCATACCTTGTATTTGGATAATCAAATTATCTTGTTTTGATTCTGATCTATCCCGAGGTTCTAGAAGGAGCCATGTAAGCACCTGGCCTCTACCAGTATCCACTTGGGTAGGATCTAAAGATCTTCTCCTTCTAAATCTATTCTTCAAAAATTAGATCTGAATATAATCTTGAAGTTCTTCAAAACTCTTTTGAAGAGGTAGCGGTCGTCTCTTTCAACAGTGCTTTCTTCTTCCTGATCTGGGCACCATTCTTCTTCGGATCGCACTTGAACCTATGCCCAACTACTTGGGTGTGGAGAGGAGAGAGAGAGGATCAAAAGATAGCATGGAATATATTTGGGCAGCCTTGCAGCATAGAGAATGGGAGAAGCACACAAACCCTAGGCACAAACAGGGTTTATATAGACCTCGCTGCGCCATGCTGTGCCACATCATCCCGATCAATCAAAGGCCATCGTTCAATCAAATCTAAATCTGATTGATGGAATGATGTCATCTGATCCAATCAGATGAGAGCCCCTCTGAAATCCACATAGGTGGCACCTAAACTGGATAAACCCAATCTATTTGGCGCCTAGGTGTTTAAACCTATCAAAACACCCTAGAGTCCCATCTATATGGGACTCCATCTCTTATCCACATGGGATGCATGCCTAGGGTGGTATGCACCCTCTCTCTTGCATCATTTAGTAGGGGGACAAGAGCCCTAGATGCTCTCCTATAGGTGCATGACACATGTCCTAGTGTCTAGGTGTCTAGGGTCAACAGTTAACCTATGTCCAAAAATAGAAATTAGCAGGTGACAGAAATTAGTAGGTGTTGTCTTCAATCCATCTAATAAATCAAGACAATCCTTTTTTAATCTGGACAAGCTCCAGTTAGACTAAGACAAGGTTTCTGAGTGAGCCCAAATAAATTTGGCTCAATTGAGATGAACCTAAGTGATTGCAAAAAAGAGAATGTTAGGCTCAATCGTGTGCTAGCACTATTTTCTTGAACCTAATCAGATCTAATCCAAATCAATTGAACTTGGTTAGTCTAATTGATGAGGTTCGGACCCAAATCCTTTTTTATGTAACCTAGTTAGGTTTAGTTTCATATGGTAATGAGACATGTCACTATCTCCATCATCGACATCATTAAAATACCTTTCGATGGACCAGAACTTTTCTGATTCATATAATTAGAATGATTGATCATCAAAATTATTCTAATTGCTCCCAAAATTAACCAGTGACATCTAGCAGTATATGGTAGCAACCCATCAGAGCTAAAAATGAACCTCTTAGTGTAGTTACCTGTGTAATTGGGTTCATCTATCTTGAGTTTCGATAGGATTAGGGTTAAGGTGAACTCATCAAACCCAATGTCCGTCATATGAATTAATCATTCAATTCGAGTCCTATGTAAAATCCTAATAGAAACTCTTTCTATGATATTCACACTACTATGGCCATGGACTTATTGACTCAATCTCATGATTATCATAAGGCTACTCCTCATCCATCGAGATAGATAGATCTCCTATTGGTGTTATCCAATTCCTACGATGAACATGCTATGGCCAACATACACCTCAAGGTTCTGAATGGCTAGGAGACTAAGTTATGATGTACTCAAACTATAACACCCTCAAGGTGAACTGTCGATGCACCTTAGATCAAAGAACCAGACACATAGCATCGAATCAGTCATCGATGAGAAGGTAGACTTCCTTTTGACTACTCGAGGTGGTCACGCTCAGTGCCCTCATTCTCTAACGAGTATCTATACTCTCACTCCGGTATCTTCACACTGTAGACTTAAGACACATCTATCCTAAGAAAATGATCATACACTAACCTTCTAGATCAATCACCATCCTCGTGATGATTCTATGGTCGGGAGTAGTTTATGAGTTAATTATGAAAATTCATGTCTTAAATTTTCAACTCTTGAAAATATGAGCTATCATTACCATTAACTCAAAGGATGTATCATAGACACTTTAAATACACACTATGATAGAAAATAATTTTTTTATTAATTTATAATCAAAATTATAAAATTGCCCTTGGAAGTGTATTACAAGTATTGGCCAATCTAGCTTCTAGAGCACACATCTAATAGAAAAAAGCGAGTGGGTTGGCAGAGCCTATGAAAAGGCGGAGGACTGAGGAGCCCATAGCTTTTACCAATGAAGATGCCCCAGGAGTTCTATTTTCGCACAACGATGCAGTTGTAATCTCTTTAAACATTGCTGACTATGATGTATGCCACATTTTAGTCGATAACGGAAGCTCTGCTAATGTCTTATTTTATGATGCTTTCTCCAAAATGTTTATACCTAATAACTACCTAGGATCTATGAATTCTCCATTGGTGGGCTTCATTTGCGATGTTGTGCTAGTTGAAGGGATAATAACATTGACTATGGCTGCAAGGCAACAACCAAAATGGGCTCGAACATAGGTAAGCTTTATGGTAGTTAAATCTTCATCGGCCTACAACACAATTCTTGGCCGACCTGATCTAAATGCTCTCCGAGCTGTGGTATCGATCTATTATTTAAAGTTAAAGTTTTCAACAAGCAATGAAATTGGAGAAATTAGAAAAGATCAAGCCTTGGCAAGACACTACTATTTCATTGCTTTGCAGAAGAGCGGCCAGTCTGACCCTTGCCTAATTGAGGGGTTGGATGTCCGTGATGATCTTATAGAAGAGTGGGGCGAACCCATGGAAGACCTTGTGGCTGTCCCTCTGAATGATGGGGAAGCAGAGCATGCGGTGCAGATCGGCTCCAACTTGAGAGATGAAGTTTGAGAACAACTTGTCGCTTTTCTATGGAGAAATGCCAATGTCTTCGCTTGGGTTTCAGTGGATATGCCAGGAATTGATGTGGAGGTCTATATGTACGACATGCTTATCAAGAGCCGAACTTCAATCAATCATGTTACTGACCTTAAGGAGTCCTTCGATGCTCTCCGAAAGTACAAAATGAAGCTAAATCCGACCAAATGTGTCTTTAGCATAACCTCAGAAAAATTCTTAGAATTCATGGTGTCAAGGTGCTTTATTGAAGCCAATCTGGAGAAGATCTGAGCCATATAGGAGATGGCTGCCCCAAGATCAATAAAAGAAGTTTAGCGCCTGACTTGGAAGGTGGTGTCTCTGAATCACTTTGTCTCAAAGTCGGTCGAGCGATGCATGCCCTTCTTCCAGGTCCTTAAACAACCAAAGAATTTTTGTTGGACTACGAAAAGTCAGCAAGCATTTGAAGAGCTTAAGAACTACCTCTGCTCGCCTCCCCTATTGGCCAAGTCTGAACCTAGATAAGAGTTATTTCTCTACCTAGCGATCTCCCTAGCGGTGCTGGCAGCTGTCCTAGTCAAGAAAGAGACGAAAGTGCAATAACCAATCTATTACATAAGCTGAGTCTTGAGAGTTGCGGAGACCAAGTATACTAAATTAAAAAAACTAACTTACGCTCATCTGATTGCAGCTAGGACACTTCAGTCCTACTTCCAAGGGCATACCATAACGATTCTCACAAACCAGCCAATCAGGACAGTCTTTCACCGGATGGATGCCTTTGAGAGAATTGCAAAGTGGGCAATCGAGCTCATAGAGTTCGACATCAACTACCAATCTTGGCCATCAATCAAGGCTCAGATACTAGCTAACTTCATAGTTGAGTGCATAATTGCTAATGATGTCGAATCTGAGCAGAATGAAGCTAGCATTCCATTGTTGCAATCGAGCCCCTCAAAGAAAACGTGGATCTTCCCAAAGGTTTCTGGGCCTAGTACGTGGATGGCTCTTCCAATGTTTCAGGTGCAGGTGTTGGGTTGATCCTAATCAACCCAGAAGGCATCATTATCGAGTATGCACTATGCTTTGAGTTTCCAGCAATAAATAATGGGGCCAAATATGAAGCTCTAATAGTAGGACTAAGGATAGCCAAGGAGTTGAAAGTAGACTTTCTTCAAGTGTACAGTGATTTTCAATTGATAGTCGGACAAGTTAGTGGCAGTTACAAAGCTCGAGAGAAAAGTATATAAAGTATCTCATAAAAGTAAAGGATTTGATTTTGGCCTTCAGGAGTTTCAGCATCCAATAGATTTAGAGAGCAAAAAACACTCGAGCCAACCTTCTTTCTAAATTGGTCACATTGGCTCCAGTCAAACTACCTAAGGAGGTTTTCTTCAAAGTTCTGAAATGCTCGAGTTTGGAAGAACTGCAGTTTGTGATGCAGGTTAAGCACAAGCTGAGTTGGATTGATCCACTGGTCACTTACCACAAAGACGGGATCCTACCTCATGACCCAAAAGAAGCCCAAAAATTGAGAAATCAAGCCTCCTAGTATGTTCTCTATGTGGGCAAATTATATAAAAGATCATATTCACTACCACTTTTAAGATGCCTTCGACCCTCCGAGGCCGATTTTGCATTATAGGAGATACATGAAGGAATTTATGGAAGCCATCTAAGTACCAGATCTCTATCTCATAAGCTGCTTCGGCAAGGCTATTACTGGCCAACCTTGTATCGAGATTTCCTAGACTATGTTAGAAGGTGTGACCGTTGTTAGAGAAATGCTAGTATTTAGAGATGGCTGACCTCCAAGCTTATCCTTTTGAGTGTCCCTTGGTCATTTGCACAATGGGGGATGGCTATAATCGACCCCTTCCTAGTGGCATCCGAACAGCGAAAGTTTCTCTTGGTTGTAATTGACTACTTTATCAAATGGGTCGAGACAAACCCCTGGCTAAAATTACTGAAGCAGAAATATCGGACTTCATCTGGAAGTCAATTGTTTACAGGTTCGACTTACCTCGGACCATCATAATAGATAATGGATGGCAGTTTGCTGGAGCAAAATTCATCGAGTTCGTGTCAGATATATGTGCCCTAGAAGCCAGACCGACTGACACTTATAATATACTTCTAAGGACAAAATTATAATTTTAACTATAAATAATAAAATAGGTTATTTTCTATCATAATGTTATTTAGAAGTGTCTGTGATATATCTCTTGAGTTAATGATAATGATAGTTCATATTTTCAATAGTTGAAAATTTAAGACATGAATTTTCATTATTAACTCATAAAATACTCCTGACCATAGGATTATCATGAGGATGATGATTGATCCAGAAGGTTGGTGTATGATCACTTTTTTAGGATAGATGAGTCTTGAGTCTATGGTGTAGAGACATCGGAATGAGAGTATAGGTACTCGTTAGAGAATGAGGGCACTGAGTGTGACCACCTCGAGCAGTCATGAGGAAGTCTATCTACTCATTAATGACTAGCTTGAAGCTGCAATGGTGTATCTAGTTCTTTGATCTAAGGTGCATCGGCAGTTCATCTTGAGGGTATTATAGTTTGACTACACCATAACTTGGTCTCTTAGCCATTCAAAATTCTGAGGTGTATGTTGGCTATAGCATGTTCATTATAGGAATTGGATTGCACCAATTGGGGATCTATCTATCTTGGTAGATGAGGAGCAGCCCTATATTGATTATGAGAATCAAGTCTATAAGCCCATGGCTATAGTAGAATGAAATAATAGAAAATGTCTCTATTAAGATTTTTCATATTGGACTAGACTTGAATAATTAATTCATATGATGGAAATTAGGATTTGACAAGATCACATTAACCCTAATCCAATCGGGGCTCAAGATAGAGGAACTTAATCACACAAGTTACTGCATCGAGAGGTTTACATTCAGTTCTGATGGATTGCCACCATATGCTGCTAGGTGTCACTGATAGATTTTTGGAGCAATTAGAATGATTTGGATAATCGATCATACTAGTTGTCTGAATCAAAAAAGTTTTGATCCATCGAAAGATATTTCGATGATGTCGATAATAGAGATCATGACATATCCCATTACCATATAGAATTGAACCTAACTAGATCACACAAACAAGGATTTGAATTTGAATATCATCAGTTGGACTAACTCAATTCAATTAGATTTAAGGAAATCATGCTAGCACACAATTGAGCCTAATGTTCTCCTTTAACAATCATTAAAGCTTGTCTTGATCGAGCCAAATGTGTTTAGGCTCACTCAAGAACCTTTACTTGGTTTGACTGGAGGTTGTCTAGGTTAGAAAAGAATTATCTTAATTTATGAGGTAAATTTAAAATAATACCTACATTTTTTATCACTTGCTAAATCTTATTTTCGGACATTAGTCAAATGTTGACCCTGGACACTTAGACATCTACCCATATGTCATGCACCCATAGGAGAGTACTTGGGGACTTGTCCCCCTGCTAAAAAATAGATAGGAAGAGGATGCATGCTTAGACAGGCGTGCACCCCATGAGGATAA
Source organism: Cocos nucifera (assembly GCA_006176705.1). NCBI lineage: Eukaryota > Viridiplantae > Streptophyta > Magnoliopsida > Arecales > Arecaceae > Cocos > Cocos nucifera. The sequence goes on from QRFJ01000063.1 coordinate 764,129, forward strand.
AATATGTAGTCCCATACAGATGGGACTCCAAGTTGCTTCAGGGGATTAAACTGTATGGTGCCAACAAGTCTTGTTTGACCCAGTCTTGGTGCCACCTTAGGAGGGTTTTGAGGGTCTCTCATCTGATTGGATCAAATGATATCATCTCATCAATCAGATTTAGATCTGATTGCTCAAAGAGCCATGATTGGCCAGGATGATGTGGCACTGCATGGCGTAGCAGGGTCTATATAAACCCTGTGTATGCTTAGAATTTAATGCTTTTGCCTTTAGCCCATGCCACATAGCATCTCTCCCTCCTTCTCCATGCCACACTCTAGTCCTCTCTCTCCTCTCTATGCCCAAGGGCTTTTAGGCATGAACAAGGTGTGATCCAAGCAAGTGAAAGGCGCCAGGAATGGAAGAAGGCAGCACTACTGCAAGAGACAACGACTCTTCTTCAAAAATAGTTTTGAAGACCTTTAAGATCAGATCTTGATCTAATTTTTGAAGAATTGATTAAGAAGGAGAAAATCTTCAGATCCTACTAGAGTGGATACCAATAGAGGTCAGACACTTGCGTGGCTACATCCAAAACCTGAGGCAAACATCGAGATCATCATAGGATAATTGAATTATCCAAAATAAATGTATAATTTAATTTAATTTAATTTTAATTTTTATTTTTAATTTTTATTATTAGATTAATAAGATCAGATTTGAGGAGTCTCAGATCTAATTAGGATCTTAGAGAAATTTTTTTTGAAATATTCCTCTTGATCCAATCAGATCTGAACGAATCTGATCTGAAAAATAAGGCTTTTTTCTTCAACTGGTATCAGAGCCAGGTTCCATAATTCATTAGATCTAATTTTAATTTATTTTTAATCTAATAATTAGATAATTTTAGATGTTACATTAGATGTGATTAGATCTAAAATTAAAAAATTAAAAATTAAATAATCTAGATCTAAGATGTATGAGATGCATGACTAGACTAGGAATAGAATTGTTCTATGTATAGTCTAGCATGATCATAATTTTAATTTAATTAATTATAATTTTTAAATATATTTATTTACTATTTTTTAATAATATAAATATTATAATTAGATTTAAAAAATAAAAAATAAATTTATTTAATTTGTTCGTATGAGATATGATAGATGCATGTTTAGACTAGTTGTAGAATAGTTATACAAAATTATCTTGAATAAATTTTAATTTGATATGATCAAATTTAAATCTTATTTTTGAGATGTTTATGAGATAATTTAGATCTAAAAATGTGCATGATATGATACATGAGGTGTATGTAAAATATATTTTTAGTTAGATTAATTTATATATATATGATATATGATGTAGATCTAACTAGTTTTATAGATTTATCATATTTCTGATTAAGGCATTCCCCTTGGTCGTCTGATCATAAGAACGATGTAAGATTTAAAGGCCCTCTCCTCCCATTCGATGGGATATTCTTATGGTGTGTAGGGGTGTTGCGCGTTTGTCCTTAATGAGAAATCAAAAACTTATTTTCTGCAAAACCCAAGATCCTGAAACCTTAGGATTTTATATACATATATTGTTTATGAACCCTAAACTTAATTAAAAATTAAGATTATAAAATATATTAGATCTAAAATTAAGAAATTTTAGATCTAAGACATATTCATAAAATTGGGTTTAGACTTGGATAGCTCAATTAGGTCTAGTGGTTGATCTAATCGAATCAAGATTTGGTTAGGTGGGATCAAGAGTACTTAAATTGACTAGCCTAATAGGATTAAGTCTGGGTCAAGGTCGAGTCACATGAGTGATCGATCAAATTAAGACCTAATTAGGCTCAGTGGTTAGAGTCTGGATTGTAGGCTAATCCAATTGGTTCTGGCTCAATAATTTGGTGTCTAAGGTAAGTTTGGTAGATACGATCGACTGATTTTTAATTTGGAGCTACTCAACTCGAATGCATTCTTATCGAGTTAATGGCATATCCCTTCCATCGGTCTCACTTACCTAGCCATATTTGTCGACCCAGTCCTGATCTAAGGTGGCTAACAATATGAGCTAACCCATGCCACTAGGTTAGTCATAATGGTTATGGCTATGTCAAATCAAGTTTAAGGATACCTAAATCAAATCTTCTTAAGAAAAGATTAAGTCTATGGTCTTCCACCATTGTAGATGTATGGGCCCTTTCTGGGGTTGATTATTCTCGACTGATCATAGTGGTTCAGTTGCAGCAAAAAGATGCAACCATATCTATTAGGCATTGGATGCTATGGGCTGGAGGATGGATTGGACTCAATATTTCGGATACGATGAGAGTAAAGGAAAAAACCAATTTTTTGGATCAGATTCATTCAGATCTGATTGGATCAGGTGGGATATTTCAAAAGTTTTTCTCTAAGATCTTAATCAGATATGAGATTTCTCAGAACTAATCTTATTGATCTAATAATAAAAATAAAAATAAAATTAAATCTAATTTAACTATACCTTTGTTTTGGGTAATCTAATTATCCTATGATGATCTTGATGCTTGCCTGAGGTTCTGGATGTAGCCACGTAAGTACCTAGCCTCTATCAATATCCACTTAGGTAGGATCTAAAGATATTCTTCTTCTCAATCAATCCTCCAAAAATCAGATCTAAATCTAATCTTGAAGGTCTTCAAAATAGCTTTTGAAGAACAATCGTTGTCTCTTGCAGCGGCGTTGCCTTCTTCTTTTTCTGGTGCCTTTCACTTGCTTGGATCGCACTTCCTTCGTGCCCAAAGTCCCTTGGGCGTGGAGAGGATAGAGAGGACCAGAGGATGGCATAGAGAAGGAGGGAGAGGGGCTATGTGGCATGGGCTAAAGGCAGGATCCTTGAATTCTAGGCACAGATAGAGTTTATGTAGACCCTACTGCACCATGTAGTGCCACATCATCCTGGCCAATCATGGCCCTTTGTGCAATTAGATCTAAATATTTATTAGAGTCCCTCAAAATTCTTCTTAGATGGTACCAAGACTGGGTCAAATAAGTCTTCTTGGTGCCACCTAGTTTGATTCCCTGAGCAACTTGAGTCCTATCTATATGGGACTCCATCTTCTATCCTCATGGGGCACACGCCTCCCTAGGTGTGCGCCCGTTGCCTATCTTCTTTTTACAAGGGGGAAAAGTCCCCAGGTTCTCTCCTATGGGTGCATGACACATGGGTAGATGACTAAGTATCTAGGGTCAACGTTTGACCAATGTCCGAAGACAAGATTTAGCAGGTAACGAAAAATGGTAGGTGTCCTTTTCTAACCTAGACAAGCTCCAGTCAAACCAAGTAAAGGTTTTTGAGTGAGCCCAAACACATTTGGCTCAGTCGAGACAAGCTTTAATGATTGTTAAAAGAGAACATTTGGCTCAATCGTATGCTAGCATGATTTTCCTTGAACCTAATTGAATCTCATTCAAATCAATTGAACTGGGTTAGTCTCAATTGATGATCATCCAGATTCAAATTCCTTATTTGTGTGATCCCAGTTAGGTTCAGTTCTGTATGGTAATGGGATATGTCATGATCTCTATCATCGACATCATCGAAACATCCTTCCGATGGACTCAGAACTCTTCTGATTCGAACAGCTAGTAATGATCGATCATCTAAATCAGTTCTAATTGCTCTCCAAAATCCACCAGTGACATCCTAGCAGTATATTGGTGGCAATCCCATCAGAGCTGAAAGTGAACCTCTTGGTGCAGCTACCTGTGTGATTAAGTTCCTTCTATCTTGAGCTCCCGATCAGATTACGGGTTAAGGTGAATCTCGTCAAACCCTAATTTTCTGTCATATGAATGTAATCATTCGATTCAAGTCCAATGTGAAAATCCTAAATAGAAACTCTTTCTATTATTTCACTCTGCCATGGCCATGGGCTTCATGGACTTGATTCTCATGATCATCATAGGGCTACTCCTCTATCCACCGAGGTAGATAGATCCCATCTTGATGCAATCCAGTTCCTACAATGAACATGCTATAGCCAACATACACCTCAGGATTCCATATGGCTAGGAGATTGAGTTAATGGTGTAGTCAAACTATAACACCCTCAAGGTGAACTATCCGATGCATCTCAGGTCAAAGAACCAGACACACCACTGCAGCATCGAGTCAGTCATTGACGAGAAGGTAGACTTCCTAATGACTACTCGAGGTGGTCACGCTCAGTGCCCTCGTTCTCTAACGAGTATCCTGTACTCTCACTCCGATGTCTCCACACCATAGACTCAAGACTCATCTATCTAAAGAGAAGCGATCATACACCAATCCTTTCCAGGATCAATCACCATCCTCGTGATGATCCTATGGTCGGGAGCTACTTTATGAGTTAATAATGAAAATTCATTCATGTCTTAAATTTTCAACTCTTGAAAATATGAACTTATCATTACCATTAACTCAAAGGATGTATCACAGACACTTGAAATACACACTGTGATAGAAAATAATCCCATTTTATTAATTATAGTCAAAATTATAATTTTGCCCTTAGAAGTGTATTACAAGTGTCAGCCAATTCTGGCTTCTAGGGCATGCATATCTAACAATCTCCCACTTGACCTAAAGCCAATTGGCTACAAGTCTAAGTCTCCATCTTCTCAAGGTGGGCTTCGATCTTCTGTTGGCCCAATGGCTTTGTAAGTGGGTCTACCACATTATCTGTAGGAGTCAACTCTCTTGACCTCGAACGTAACCTTTCTCAAGATAATTGCGGATCAGGTGGTATTGCCGCTCGATATGCTTGAATTTTTGGTGAGACCTCGACTCCTTAGCATGGGCTATGGCGCCATTATTATCACAGTACAGAGGAATGGCATCTGATGGCATCACCTCGATCTCTATGATAAACTTCTTATACCAGAATGCCTCCCTCGTAGCTTTTGACACAGCGATGTACTCTGCTTCTATGATGGAATCTGCTATCACTGTTTGCTTGGAACTCTTCCAACTGACAGCACCACCATTACACATAAACAGACTTCCAGATGTCGACTTTCGATCATCTATATCGGACATGAAATCCGAGTCTGTGTATCCCTGGACTTGGAGTTCTCCATTACCAAAGACCAACATCATATCCTTAGTTCTTCTCAAGTACTTAAGGATACATTTCACAGAAGTCCAGTGTTCTTCACCTGGATTTGACTGATATCTGCTTGTGACACTCACAGCATGGGCTATATCAGGTCGTGTACATAGCATGGCATACATGAGGCTCCCTATTGCAGAAGCATAAGGGATCTTGCTCATGCGTTCTATTTCCTCAGGTGTGCTGGGGCACATCTTCTTGGAAAGATGAATACCATGTCTGAAGGGTATTAATCCCCTCTTAGAGTTTTCCATACTAAACCTCTTTAGTACTTCTTCTATGTACATCTTCTGTGAAAGTCCTAGCATCCTATTCGGTCTATCTCTATAGACCTTAATTCCTAGAATAAAGGATGCTTCTCCTAGGTCTTTCATGGAGAATTCTTTAGATAACCATATTTTAACTAGTGGTCAACATGGGAAATATCATTCCCAATAAGGAGGATGTCATCCACGTACAATACGAGGAAGACAACAGCGCTTCCCACTGACCTTTTTGAAAACACATGGTTCCTCTTCATTCTTTGATGAAACCAAATAATTTGATCACATCATTAAAATGAGTGTTCCAGCTCCGAGATGCTTGCTTAAGTCCATATATGGACCTTTGCAGCTTGCATAACCTTGTGATCAGTATCACTGGATGTGAAACCTAGCGGCTGTTCCATATAGATATCTTCCTCAAGATATCCATTTAAGAATGCCATTTTCACGTCCATTTGCCATATTTCATAATCGAAATAGGCTGCAATAGCAAGCAATGTGCGGATGGATTTTAGCATAGCTACTGGGGAAAAGGTATCCTGATAGTCAATGCCTTCGCACTTGACTATAACCTTTTGCCACTAATCTAGCCTTGAATGTCTCCACATTCCCATCTGCACCAATCTTTCTCTTGTAGATCCATTTACACCCAATAGGTACTATACCTTCTGGTGGATCTACCAAGGTTCCAGACTTGGTTTGAGTGCATCGAGTCAATTTCTGACTTCATTGCCTCCAACCATTTCTCGGAGTCGATATCTGATATCGCCTCGTCATAGGTTTTGGGATCATCACCATGAACCCCATTACCTATGAGGAACATTTTCTCTACTTTTCTCTGAAATAATACCTAAGTACCTCTTCAGAGGGATGGAAAATCTTTTCTGATCTATGAGGTGGAGGAGGTAGTGATTGTATTGGCTAAATCTGATTTAGTTCCATAGGGTCCTTAGCTCATTGCTCTTGTGAGATTTTCTCCTCGAGCTTGATCTGCTTTCCAATGCTAGAATCTTGAATGAAACTATTTTTCAAGAAAGATGGCATGTCGACTCACAATCATATTGTGGTCTTCTAGGAATGTAGAAATAATATCCTAATGATCTCTTTAGGATATCCTATGAATCGAGCTCTAAAGGACCTATAACTCTAACTTGTCTGCTTGTTGTCTTTTGACATGAGTCCGGACAATCCCCAAATTCTGAGATGACTCAGACTTGGTTTCTTACCATGTCCATATCTCATACGGTGTGGTAGGAATGGTTTTAGAGAAAATCCCTATTCAGTAAATATATAGCAAGTTAACATACTGAATGTTCCCCAAAGAATAATCAGAAAGGTCTGTGAAGCTCATCATGGATCGGAACCATATCTAATAGGATCTTGATTCCTCCATTCTGAAACCCTATTGAGTTGAGATGTTTCCTGGTCGGAGTCCATTGAGAGACTATGTCCATTTTGCTTGAAGATAGTTCAGAAATTTTTGACTAAGGTATTCACCTCCTCGATCTGATCGAAGAACCTTAATGGACTTTTTAGTTTGCTTTTTCTACTTCATGTCTGAATTTCTTAAACTTTTCAAAGGCTTTAGACTTGTGTCTCATAAGATACACATACCCATAACCTAGATAAATCATCGGTAAAGGTTAATGAAGTAGTCAAAGTTGCCTCTAGCCGGCACATCAAATGGGCCGCACACATCAATATGTACTAGGGCAAGTAGTTCCATGGCCCTTTCCCCATGTCCTAACAAAAGGGAGCTTTAGTCATTTTGCCATGAAGACATGATTCACAAATTTGGATATGACTCAAAAGTCAATGGACTCAATAGTCCCAATTTTTCTCCAATTTGTTAACCCTATCTTCTGCTATATGACCTAGCCTTAGGTGCCATAGATACCTATCATTTGGACTATCCCTAGGATCATTTTGATCTTATGGCATTCACATTTTGCTCGATAGTTAAAGATAGATACATCAATATGTAACTGGTAAAGACTGTTAATAAGAAAACCACTTTGCAATTTTATTTCTTTCATAAAGAATGTTACAATTGGTCCTTAACAAAACTAATTACATAGCCTTCTTATACTAAACATGAAACAAAATTAAATTTCTGCGTGCAGCAGGCACATAATAACAATCCCTAAGTACTAAATCTAAGCCAGATAGTAGTCGAAGAGGATAGATTCCCACGACTACAACAGCAACCCTTGCTCCATTTTCGAAGCATAGGATCATCTCATCATCCCTCAGCCTCCTGCTATCCTCAAGACCCTGTATGGAAGTGCACAAATGAGCACTAAAACCAGAGTCAAGCACCCAATTGGATGCAGAAGAAATTGTAAGATTAGATTCAATAATGAGCATACCTTTAGAAGGATCTGTCTCCTTCTTATTCTTCAAAGTGGCCAGGTATGTAGGACAGTTTTGCTTTCAGTGGCCACCAGTATTACAATGGAAACACTTTTCTTTGTCAGCGACTTTCTTCTTCAGCTCTACCTTCTTTTTCTTTCCACCTTCCACCTTATGCTTTTTCATAGACTTCTTCTTTTCAAAAAATTTTCTCTTGAAAGAAGTCCATTCCATAGCAAGTACTAAGCTTTTAGAACCTTTCATGAAAAGCTCAGTAGTAACCAGCATATTCATAAGCTCGGTCAGAGTATTCTGAAGTTTATGCATATGGTAGTTCATGATGAACTGCCCATACGCATCAGTCAAAGATTATAGAATTATATCATTCTACAGATCCTGGTCTAACTTCACTCCGAGCTTCTCAAGCTCTTTCAAGTCCTTGATCATCATCAGACAATGATCTTGGACTGACTGTCCATCATGCATTTAAGCCTTAAATAAGTTATTTAGTGATCTTGATATTTGGCTGCGCGACTCTGTTCACCAAACATCTCTTATAGGTGAGCCAACATTTGGTGGGCAGTCTTAATATCTTCATGTTGGCACTGAAGCTCATCAGACATCGAGTCCCAACATGTAGTATCTTGGCCTTATTATCTTCATCCATCTATTTATTAAGAGATGCTCTCTGTTCAACAGACGGACGAGTTGGTAAGATGGGAGGGTCTTGGTCCAATACATGAATCAACTTCTTAGAACACCAAAATAATTTTGAAGTTTCCTGAAGCCAATCCTTTATAATTGAGGTCCAGTCAGTCTATGTGCTGTCCAGGATACGTGCTAGTGGGTTGGACGCAGACATTATCTTTTTTCCTATAGAGAGTCAAAGTTTCTAGTTAGATTTTGTAATTAAGACTTGACCAATTTATTTGGAAATTTAATTTTTAAATAAATTAGCTTTCACTATTTTCTCAGGATCCCTACACTCCCTTCTGTAGAGATGCGAAAATCTTCCACGATTACTGATTTCTAGTGGGTGGTGCAGGTCCCACCAACTGACTCATCACCTCACCTAACAGTTATTGGTGATGGGTTAGCCAATGAGTGAACAACTCTTGTCCAATGATTCTCTAATCATGGTGCATCCCAGAACTTGGTCTCTAATTCATGAATCTCATCCGTATGCCCAGAATATTGATCCACTCCTTAGTTAAGTCAGACCCACCATTTGCATAGATTGAATTTCCTAATTAGGTCTCTCACCGTATCCAAAATATTGAGCTCCAATCCATCCTCCAGCCCATAGCATCCAATGCCTAATAGACATGGTTGCATCTTTTTGGTGCAACTGAGCCACTGTGATCCAGCCGAGAACAATCAACCCCAGGAAGGGCCCGCACATCTACAATGGTGGAAGACCTTAGACTTAATCTTTTCTTAGGGAGATTTGATTTAGGTCTCATTAAACTAGACTTGACATTAGTCATAATCAATTATGACTAACCTAGTGGCATGGGTTAGCTCGGATTGTTAGACCACCTCAGATCAGGAACTGGGTCGAACAAATATAGGCCAGGTAAGTGAGACCGATGGAAGGGATATGCCATTAACTCGACAAGAATGCATTCGAGTCGAGTAGCTTCCAATTAAAAATCAGTCGATCGTATCTGCCAAACTTACCTTAGACACCAAATTATTGAGCTAGAACCAATTGGGTTAGCCTACAATTCAGACTCTAACCATTGAGCCTAATTAGAAATTAACTTGATTGATCACTCTTGTAACTCGATCTTGACCCAAACTTAATCCTATTAGGCTAGTCAATTTAAGTACTTTTGATCCCACATAACCAACTCTTGATTCGGTTTGATCAATCGCTAGACATAATTGAGCTACCCAAGTCCGAATCTAATTTTATAAATATATCTTAGATCTAAAAATACTCAATTTTAGACCTAATATATTTTATAATCTTAATTCTCAATTATGTTTAGGGTTCATAAATAAAACATGTATATAAAATCCTAGGATTTTAGGATCTAGGATTCTATGGAAAATAAATTTTGATTTCTGATTAAGATCGAACGTGCAGCACTCCTACACACCATAAGAACATTCCATCAAATTAGAGGAGAGGGTCTTTAAACCCTACTTCATTCCTATGATCGGACAGCTAAGAGAAACGTCTTAATCAAAAATATGATAAATCTACAAAAATAGTTAGATCTACATCATATATCATATATATCAAATTAATCTAATTAAAAATATATTTTGCATACATCTCATATATCATATCATGCATATTTTTAGATCTATATTATCTCATAAATATCTAAAAAATAAGATTTAAATTTTATCATATTAAATTAAAATTTATTCTAGAAAATTTTGTACAACTACTCTACAAGTAGTCTAAACATGCATCTATCATATTTCATATGAGCAAATTAAATAAATTTATTTTCTATTTTTTAAATATAATTATAATATTTATAATATTAAAAAATAATAAATTAATAAATTTAAAAATTATAATTAATTAAATTAAAATTATGATCATACTAGACTATACATAGAATAATTCTATTTTTACTCTAGTCATACATCTCATACATCTTAGATCTAGATTACTCAATTTTTTAATTTTTTAATTTTAGATCTAATCACATCTAATGTAGAATCTAAAATCATCTAATTATTAGATCAAAAATAAATTAAAATTAGATCTAATAACTTATGAAACCTGGCTCTGATACCAGTTGAAGAGAAAAACCTATTTTTCGAATTAGATTCGATTAGATCTGATTGGATCAGGAGGGATATTTCAAAAAAAAATTTCTAAGATCCCAATTAGATCTAAGACTTCTCAAATTTAATATTATTGATTTGATAATAAAAATAAAAATAAAATTAAATCTAATTTAATTATACATTTATTTTAAAAAATCTAATTATCCTACGATGATCCTGATGCTTGCCTGAGGTTCTGGATGTAGCTATGCAAGTGTCTGGCCTCTACCGGTATCCACTCTAGTAGGATATAAAGATATTTTCCTTATCAATCAATTCTCTAAAAATTAGATCTAGATATGATCTTGAAGGTCTTCAAAATAACTTTTGAAGAACAACCATTGTCTCTTGCAGCAGTGCTGCCTTCTTCCTTTCCTGATGCCTTTCACTTGCTTGGATCGCACCTTCTTCATGCCCAAAGTTCCTTGGGTGTGGAGAGAAGAGAGAGGACTAGAGGGTGGCATGGAGAAGGAGGGACAGGGGCTATGTGGCATGGGCTAAAGGTAGAATCCTTGAATTCTAGGTGCAAATAGGGTTTATATAGACCCTACTGCGCCATGCAGTGCCACATCATACTGGCCAATCACGATCCTTTATGCAATCAGATCTAAAATTGATTGATAGGATGACATCATCTGATTCAATCAGATTAGAGTCCCTTAAAACTCTTCTTAGGTGGTGCCAAGACTGGGTCAAACTAGTCTTCTTGGCACCACCTAGTTTGATTCCTAGAAGAAATTGGAGTCCCATCTATATGGGACTCCATCTTCTATCCTCATGGGGTGCATGCCTCCCTAGGCATGTGCCTCTTGCTTGTCTGCTTTTTAGCAGGGAGACAATTCCCCAGGTTCTCTCTTATGGGTGCATGACACATAGACAGATATCTAAGTGTCCAGGGTCAATGTTTGACCAATGTCTGAAGACAAGATTTAGCAGGTGATGAAAAATGGCAGATGTTGTCCCAAATTTATCTCATAAATTAAAACAATCATTTTCTAACCTGGACAAGCTCTAGTCAGACCAAGTAAAGGTTTCTAAGTGAGCCCAAACACATTTGGCTCAGTCAAGACAAGCTTTAATGATTGTTAAAGGAGAACATTAGGCTCAATCATGTGCTAGCATGATTTTCTTGAACCTAATTGAATCTTATTCAAATCAATTAAACTGGGTTAATCCAATTGATGATATCCAGATCCAAACTTTTATTTGTATGATCTAGTTAGGTTCAATTCTATATGATAATAGGATATGTCGCGATCTCTATCATCAACATCATCGAAACATCTTTCGATGGATCAGAACTTTTTTGATTCGGACAACTAGTATGATCGATCATTCAAATCATTCTAATTGCTCTCAAAATCCATCAGTGACATCTAGCAGTATATGGTGGCAACCCATCAGAACTAAAGTGAACCTCTCAGTGTAGTTACTTATGTGATTAAGTTTCTCTTTCTTGAGCTCTGATCGGATTAGGTTTAAGGTGATCTCGTCAAACCCTAATTTTCATCATATGAATGTAATCATTCGATTCAAGTCCAATGTGAAAACGTTAATAGAAACTCTTTCTATTATTCACTCTACCATGGTCTTGGGCTTATGAACTTGATTCTCATGATCATCATAGGGCTGCTTCTCATCTACCAAGGTAGATAGATTCCTTATTGGCGCAATCCAATTTCTATAATGAACATGCTATAGCCAACATACACCTCAGGATTTCAAATGGCTAGAAGATCGAGTTATGATGTAGTCAAACTATAACACCCTCAAGATGTGAACTATCGATGCACCTCAGGTCAAAGAACCAGATACACCACTACTGCAAGCATCGAGTCAGTCATCGACGAGAAGGTAGACTTCCCTCAATGACTACTCGAGGTGGTCACGCTCAGTGCCCTCATTCTCTAACAAGTACCTGTACTCTCACTCTGGTGTCTCTACATCATAGACTTAAGACTCATCTATCCAAAAAAAGCAATCATACACCAACCTTCCAAATCAATCACCATCCTTATGATGATCCTATGGTCGGGAGCATTTAATGAGTTAATAATGAAAATTCATGTCTTAAATTTTCAACTCTTGAAAATATGAACTATCATTACCATTAACTGAAGAGATATATCATAGACATTTTGAAATACACACTATGATAGAAAATAATCCATTTTATTATTTATAGTTAAAATTATAATTTTTTTCTTAGAAGTGTATTATAAGTATCAGTCAATCTGGCTTCTAGGACACACATATCTAATAAAGAGACCCAATTAGGAATCCAATCTATACAAATGGTGGGTCTGACTTAACTAAGAAGTAGATCAATATTCTGGACATGGTGAGATTCATGAATTAGAGACCAAGTCTGGGTGCATCATGATTAGAGAATCATTGGACAAGAGTTGTTCACTTGTTGGCTAATCCATCATCAATAACTGTTAGGTGAGCTGATGAGTTAGTTGGTGGGACTGCACCACCCACTAGAAATCAGTAATCGTAGAGATTTTTGCATCTCTACAAAGAAAGTATAGGGATCCGATAAAATAGTGGAAGCTAATTTATTTAAAAATCAAACTCCTAAATAATTTTGTCATCTTAATTACAAAATCTAACTAAAAACTTTGACTCTCTACAAGAAAAAGAAAAATATCTACGTCCAACCCACTAGCCCATATCCCGGACACCCATAGACTGATCGAACCCAATTACAAGGATTGGCTTCAGAACTTCAAAATTATTTTAGATTCTGAGAAGTTGACTCACGTATTGGACCAAGATCCCCCCACCTTACCAGATCATCCATCTACTGAATAGAAAGCGTCTCTTGATAAATGGATGGACGAAGATAATAAGACTAGATACTATATGTTGGGCTCGATGTCTGATGAGCTTCAGTGCCAACATAAAGATATCAAGACTATCCACCAAATGTTGGCTCACCTGTAAGAGTTGTTTGATAAACAGAGTCATGCAGCCAAATATCAGGTCACTAAATGACTATTTAAAGCTAAAATATATGATGGACAGTCTGTCCAAGATTATTATCTGATGATGATCAAGAACTTGGAAGAGCTTGAGAAGCTCAGAGTAATGTTAAATTAGGATCTGCAGAATGATATAATTCTACAATCCTTGACTGATGTGTATGGGCGGTTCATCATGAACTACCATATGCATAAACTTCAGAATACTCTGACCGAGCTTATGAATGTGCTGATTACTACTGAACTTTCTATGAAAGATTCTAAAGGCTCAGTACTTGTTATGAAACGGACTTCTTTCAAGAGAAAGTCCTTTAGAAAGAAGAAGAAGTCTGTGAAAAAGTAGAAGGTTGAAGGTGGAAAGAAAAAGAAGATAGAGCTAAAGAAGAAGACCGCTGATAAAGAAAAATATTTTCATTGTAATACTTATGGCCATTGGAAGCGGAACTACCCTACATAACTGGCCACCCCGAAGAATAAGAAGAAGATAGGTCCTTCTAGAGGTATGCTCGTTATTGAATCTAATCTTATGATTTCTTCTGCATCCAATTGGATGCTTGACTCTGGTTCTAGTGCTCATTTGTGCACTTCCATGCAGGATGTTAATGATTGTAGGAGGCTGAGGGATGGTGAGATGATCCTATGCGTCGAAAATGGAGCAAGGGTTGCTACTATAGCTATGAGAACCTATCCTCTTCGACTACCATCTGACTTAGATTTAGTACTTAAAGATTGTTATTATGTGTCTACTGCAAGCAGAAATTTGATTTCTGTTTCATGTTTAGCATAAGAAGACTATGTAATTAGTTTTCTTAAGGACCATTAAAATATTCTTTATGAAAGAAATAAAATTATAAGTAGTTTTCTTATTAACAGTCTCTACCAGTTACACATTGATGTATCTATCTTTAATATTGAGCAAAATATGAATGCCATAAGATCAAAATGACTTAGGGATTGTCCAAATGATAGGTATCTATGGCACCTAAGGCTAGGTCATATAGCAGAAGATAGGGTTAACAAATTAGAGAAAATCGGACTACTGAGTTCATTGACTTTCGAGTCATATCCAATTTATGAATCATGTCTTCATGCCAAAATGACTAAGCTTCCTTTTGTAGGACATGGGAAAAGGGCCATGAAACTACTTGCCCTAGTACATATTGATGTGTGTGGTCCATTTGATGTGCTGGCTAGAGGCAACATTGTCTGTTTTATAACCTTTATCAATAATTTATCTCTATATGGGTATGTGTATCTTATGAGATACAAGTCTGAAGCCTTTGAAAAGTTTAAGAAATTTATACATGAAGTTGAAAAGCAAATTGAAAAACTCATTAAGGTTCTTCGATCAGATCGAGGAGGTGAATACCTTAGTCGGGAATTCCTAGACTATCTTAAGCAATATGGCATAGTCTCTCAATGGACTCCACCTGGAATACCTCAACTTAATGAAATTTTAGAATGGAGGAACCAGACACTATTAGATATGATTCGATCCATAATGAGCTTCATAGATCTTCTTGATTTTTTTTGGGGACATAGTCTGTTAACTGCTTTATATTTATTAAATAGGGTTGCCTCTAAAATCGTTCCTACCACACTGTATGAGATATGGCATGGTAAGGAACCAAGTCTGAGTCATCTCAAAATTTAGGGTTGTCTGACTCATGTCAAAAGACAACAAATGGACAAGTTAGACTATAGGTCCTTTAGAGCTCGATTCATAGGATATCCTAAAGAGTCATTAGGATGTTATTTCTACATTCCAGACGACCACAATATGATTGTGAGTTGGCTTGCCATCTTTCTTGAAAAATAGTTTATTCAAGATGGTGGCATTGGAAAGCAGATCAAGCTCGAGGAGAAAATCTCACAAGAGCTATGAGCTAAGGACCTTATGGAATCAAATCAGGTGGAGTCAGTACAATCACTACCTCCTCCACCTCGTAGACTGAAAAGGATTTCTCATCCCCCTGAGAGGTACTTAGGTACTATTTTAGAGAAAGTAGAAGAAATATTTCTCGTAGGTAATGGAGTTCATGGTGATGATCCCAAAACCTATGACGAGGTGATATCGGATATCGACTCCAAAAAATGGTTAGAGGTAATGAAGTCAGAAATTGACTTGATGCACTCAAACCAAGTCTGGACCTTAGTAGATCTACCTGAAGGTATAGTACCTATTGGGTGTAAATAGATCTACAGGAGAAAGATTGGTGCATATGAGAATGTGAAGACATTCAAAGCTAGATTAGTAGCAAAAGGGTATAGTCAGCATGAAGGAATTGACTATCAGGATCCCTTTTCGCCTGTAGCCATGCTAAAATTCATTCGCACATTGCTTGCTATTGTAGTCTATTTTGATTATGAAATATGGCAAATGGACATGAAAATAATATTCTTAAATGGATACCTTGAGGAAGATATTTATATAGAATAGTCACTAGATTTCACATCCAGTGATGTTGATCACAAAGTATGCAAGCTGCAAATATCCATATATGGACATAAGCAAGCATCTCGGAGCTAGAATACTTATTTTAATGATGTGATCAAATTATTTGGTTTCATCAAGAATGAGACGGAACCATGTATTTTCAAAAAGGTCAGTGGAAGTGCTATTTTCTTCCTCGTACTATACGTAGATGATATCCTTCTTATTGGGAATGATATTTTCATGTTGACCATAGTTAAAACATGATTATCTAAATAATTCTCCATGAAAGACCTATGAGAAGCATCCTTCATTCTAGAAATTAAGGTCTATAGAGATAGACCAAATAGGATGCTAGGTCTTTTATAGAAGATGTACATAGAGGAAGTGCTAAAGTGGTTCACCATGGAAAACTAAAAGAGGGGATTGGTATCCTTTAGACATAGCATTCATCTCACTAAGAAAATGTGTCCCAACACACCTTGAATGCATGAGCAAGATCCCTTATGCTTCAGCAATAGAAAGCCTCATGTATGCCATGTTATGTACACGACTTGATATAGCCCATGCTGTGAGTGTCATGAGCAGATATCAGTCGAATTCAGGTGAAGAACACTGAACTTCTGTGAAATATATCCTTAAGTACTTGAGAAGAACTAAGAAAATGATGTTGATTTTTGGTAATGGAGAACTCCAAGTCTAGGGGTATACAGACTCGGATTTTATGTCTGATATACATGATCAAAAGTCAACATCTAAGAGTCTATTTATGCATAATGGTGGTGTTGTCAGTTGGTAGAGTTTCAAACAGACAGTGATAGCAGATTCCACCCTGGAAGCAGAGTACATCACTGTGTTGGAAGCTACGAAGGAGGCATTCTGGTATAAGAAATTCACTGCAAAGATCAAAGTGATGCCATCGGATGCCATTCCTCTATACTGCGATAATAATGACGCCATAGCCTTTGCTAAGGAGCCAAGGTCTCATCAAAAATCCAAGCACATCGAGCGGCGATACCACCACCTCCACGATTACCTTGAGAAAGGTTACATCGAGGTTAAGAGAGTCGACCTTACAGACAATGCGGTAGACCGACTTACAAAGCCATTGGGCCAGCAGAAGATTGAAGCCCACCTTGAGAAGATGGGACTTAGATTTGTAGCCACTTGGCTTTAGGTCAAGTGGGATTTTGTTAGAAGCCAGATTGGCTGACACTTGTAATACACTTCTAAGGGCAAAATTATAATTTTAACTATAAATAATAAAATTAATTATTTTCTATCATAGTATGTATTTTAATGTATCTATGATACATCCCTTCAGTTAACGGTAATGATAGTTCATATTTTCAAGAGTTAAAAATTTAAGACATGAATTTTCATTATTAACTCATAAAATGCTTCCGACCATAGGATCATCATGTGGATGATGATTGATCTAGAAGGTTGGTATACGATCGCTTCTTTAGGATAGATGAGTCTTGAGTCTATGATGTAGAAACACCATAGCAAGAGTATAAGTACTTGTTAGAGAATGAGGGCACTGAGCATGACCACCTCAAGCAGTCATGAGGAAGTCTACTTTCTCGTTGATGACTGGCTCAAAGCTGTAGTGGTGTGTCTGGTTCTTTGATCTAAGGTGCATCGACAATTCACCTTGAGGATGTTACAGTTTGACTATACCATAACTCGATCTCCTAGCCATTCGAAACCCTGAGGTATATTTTGGCTATAGCATGTTCATTGTAGGAATTGGATTGCACCAATAGGGGATCTATCTACCTCAGTATATGAGGAGCAACCCTATGATGATCATGAAAATCAAGTCCATAGGCCCATGGCCATGGCAGAGTGAAATAATAGAAATAGTTTCTATTGAGGTTTTTCATATTGGACTTGAATCGAATGATTAATTCATATGACGGAAATTAGGATTTGATGAGATCACCATCCTAATCCAATCGGAGCTCAAGATAGAGGAACTTAATCACACAAGTAACTGCACCGAGAGGTTCACATTCAGTTCTGATGGATTGCCACCATATGCTACTAGGTGTCACTGGTAGATTTTGGAAGCAATTAGAATGATTTAGATGATCGATCATACTAGTTGTCTGAATCAGAAAAGTTCTAATCCATCGAAAGATGTTTCGATGATGTCGATGATAGAGATCGTGACACATCCCATTATCATACAGAACTAAACCTAACTAGATCACACAAATAAGGGTTTGGATCTGGATGTCATCAATTAGACTAACTCAGTTCAATTGATTTGAATAAGATTAAATTATGTTCAAGAAAATCATGCTAGCACACGATTGAGCCTAATGTTCTCCTTTAACAATCATTAAAGCTTGTCTCAACTGGGCCAAATGTGTTTGGGCTCACTCAGGAACCTTTTCTTGGTTTGATTGGAGCTTGTCCGGATCAGAAAAAGATTGTCTTAATTTATAAGATAAATTTAAAACAACACCTGCTATTTTCGATCATCTGCTAAATCATGTTTTCGAACATTGGTCAAATATTGACCCTGGATAGTTAGACATCTGCCCATGTGTCATTCACCAATAGGAGAGTACCTAGAGACTTGTCCCCCTACTAAAAAGCAGATAGAAAGGGGGTGCATGCCTAGGGAGGCATGCGCCCCATGAGGATAAAAGATGGAGTCCCATACAGATGGGACTCTAGGTTTCTTCTGGGGATTAAACTGTGTGGCGCTAAGAAGTCTTGTTTGACCCAATCTTGGCACTACCTTAGGAGGATTTTGAGGGTCTCTCATCTAATTGGATTAGATGATGTCATCCCACTAATTAGATTTAGATCTGATTGCACAAAAGGCCGTGATTGGCTAGGATGATGTGGCACTTAATGGCGCAGCAGGGTTTATATAAACCCTATCTGCGCCTAGAATTTAATGCTTTTGCCTTTAGCCCATGCCACATAGTATCTCTCTCTCCTTCTCCATGCCATCCTCTGGTCCTCTCTCTCCTCTCCATGTCTAAGGACTTTTGGGCAAGAACAAGGTGCGATCTAAACAAGTGAAAGGCGCTGGGAAAGGAAGAAGGCAGCACTGCTGTAAGAGACAACAACTCTTCTTCAAAAGCAGTTTTGAAGACCTTCAAGATCATATCTAGATCTAATTTTTGGAGGATTGATTGAGAAGGAGAAGATCACCAGATCTTGCCTAAGTGGATACCGATAGAGGCCAGGTACTCACGTGGCTACATCCAGAACCTCAGATAAACATCGAGATCATCATAGGATAATAAGATTATCCAAAACAAAGGTATAACTAAATTAGATTTAATTTTTATTGTTATTTTTATTTTTATTATTAGATTAATAAGATTAGATCAGAGGAATCTCAAATCTAATTAGGATCTCAGAGAAAAAATTTTGAAATATCCCTCTTGATCCAATCAGATCTGAACGAACTAGATCCGAAAAATAAGGCTTTTTCCTTCAGTTCGATGAAGACTTAAATATCTCTCACAATTTCACATCAGTGGCCCATCCGCAGGCAAACAGCGAGGTTGAAATAACCAGCAGAACTTTATTGTAAGGAATCAAAGCAAGACTTGAGAAGACAAAAGGGACTTGGATAGATAAACTCTATCATGTACTCTTGGCATACCGAACTATCCAAAGATTGCCAACTGGGGAGACTCCATTCACCTTGACCTTCGGAATAGAGGTGGTCATCCCAATAGAACTGAAACTTCCATCAACATGAGTCATGGCTTTCAGTCAGTAATAAAACTCATAGGATCTCAGAGCCAACCTTGACTTGCTCGAAGAAAAAAGTAGCTCAAGTTCGGATAGTGGCCTACAAGTAGAAGGTAGCTCGCTACTACAACTCAAGGGTCAGAGGCAAAGCATTCAAAGTTGAAGACTTGGTACTTCAATGAGCAGCCATCTTGTAACCTCAGAACCATGGAAAGCTCACTCTGAATTGGAAAGGCCCATATGAAGTAAAGGAGGTCATCCAGCCCGAAACTTATTATCTGAAGGAGCTTAGAGGAGCGACACTCTCG
This sequence comes from Cocos nucifera, assembly GCA_006176705.1. Taxonomy (NCBI): domain Eukaryota; kingdom Viridiplantae; phylum Streptophyta; class Magnoliopsida; order Arecales; family Arecaceae; genus Cocos; species Cocos nucifera. Next base: position 784,105 of record QRFJ01000063.1, read on the forward strand.
CACCCCTAGAATTTAGAGAATCTATAAATATATTACCAGTAATTTTACTTCAATAAAACTTTCTCTCTTTTTGACACCTCTATTCTATGGTCCAAAATTATATATTGATAGGAAATAACTCAAATAAACTTCGTTTGAAAATAAAGCGAAGACCTCGTTAATCTAAGATGAGATGAGGGAAGAGGCTCTTCTAACGGCCCTTATACACCCCTACTATCCTGTTAGGAATAAGAGGAGAATCTCATCCTAACTTGTGCCTCTACTATCCTATTAGGAACAAGAGAAGAACCTCGTCCTAACTTGCGTAAACTAAAGTCCTCATTGATCTAAGATGAGATGAGGGGAGAGGCCCTTCTAATGGCCCTTATGTACCCCTACTATCCTGTTAGGAACAGGTGGAGAACCTCATCCTAACTTGAGCAAAGCAAAGGCCTCGTTGATCTAAGATGAGATAAGAGAAGAGGCCCTTCCAATGGTCCTTATGCATCCCTACTGCACTGTTAGGAATAGGTTGAGAACTTCATCCTAACTTGAGCAAAGCGAAGGCCTCGTTAATCTAAGATGGGATGATGGAAGAGGCCCTTCCAACGGCTCTTATGCGTCCCTACTATCCTATTAGGAATAGGAGGAGAACCTCATCCTAACTTGAGCAAGATGAAGGCCTCATTAATCTAAAATAAGATGAGGAGGGAGGCCCTTCCAACGGCTCTTATGCACCTCTGCTGTCCTATTAGGAATAGGAGTAGAACCTCATCCAAACATAAGCAAAGAGAAGGCCTCGTTAATCTAAGACGAAGTGAGGGGAGACGCTCCTATCAACAGCCACATCGAATCCTGACTGCACTGATGGAAATAGGAGGAGAACCCCATCGTGATGCAAATAAAGACCTCCAGTTAACCAAGACAGGAGGAAGACTCTACCTTGGCAAAAGTAGAAACTTGCCTCATCACAAACAAGAGAAGGACATCATCTTGATGGGAGGCAAAGTAATGGCCGACCTCGTTAAGAGTAGGAGAGGGCCTTATCTTGACAAAGGGCCCAAGGAAAACCAACTAAGCTCGAAACAAAAAGATTACCTCAACCTAGTGCAGATAAAGATCACCGATTATAAAAAGATGAGAGAAAAGTCAATCATCAACAGCCATTTCAATATAAAGCAATGTGGGAAACATAGAGAAACAAATGGATATCAAATTAATCCATGTAGAATAAAAAAGATGGCTAAAGAAAGCATTTCTTTATTGATGTTGAGGTCCTTTAAAAAGCCGAGGTCCACAAGACCACCCAAGAAAAAAAAAGAAAAGATAAGGGAGAAAGGAACTTCGGTTGTCACGATTCTACTTCCTTCCTTCAAACTTCGAACTCGGGAGTGGAAAAACTTGTGTTGGGGATAAACCCACTTTTACAAAAATTCTGATAAATATTTGATCTCCAGGTGACCCCGTCCAGTGGAGACGGTCGGATCGCACTCCTTTCAGATGACCTTCTTTGGTCGAGCAGAATCTCAGACGAACTTGAATAGTGAGAGCAGTCGCTTGAGCAGTTGATGCGCTGAGGTTTCACCCCACGAGTAGTCTAGCATGGTTAGCTTGAAAGCTGGCCAAATTTCTTTCCTACCGGATCTCCTTCAAATCGAGTATTGCTATCACCATCGAATCTCATCTCGAGAATCTCCGATTGATAGAACCTCCCCTGGACAAACTTCTATGCTTTATCTCGAACTCTTCCAGGACTTCTTCCATCGAACTTCTCCATCAGTTGAACTTCTCTCAGACTACTTCTACTATCAAATTCCTTCCAGACTTTCCCTCTAGTAGCCTGAGAGGCTCTGCTTGATTGAGCTTCCTCTAAACTCTCTCAACAGGATCCCTTCCATACCCCTCCTAGCTACTCGAAAGGATCTTGTATTGGGAATATGCGCTCTTCCCACATAGATTGACGTGGCCACTAGTGATTAGCCAAGAAATCCAGGAAGTACTTCTTAGAGATCTTTGCAGAAGCATGATCAAATAAATCAAGAAATAGAGAAGAAGAGAAGAAGAGACTTTCGAGAGAGAAGAGCTTTTATTCAGCATATTTCAGCACCCTTAGAATCTTGACCCTTCCAGTATATATACTTTACAAAGGATCAAGCCCAAGCTCATAGAAAAACTCTCCAAATCCAAATAATCCACGTATACAAAATAATAACCCATGAAAACTGAGCCGACCTAGTTTCAGACTGAGCCAGTTAACCTATGACTCGGTCGACTCAGTCCCAAACTGAGCTGACCCGGTTGTATACCATGTCAATAGTCCAAAAATACTGCTCTCTATCGAAATTTTCTTCTAAGACCTAGCCAACCCAGTCTTGGACTGAGTCGACCCAATTTCCAACTGAGCTGGCTCAGTCTCCGAGTGAGCCGACCTAGTTTCTGAACTTTACTATTGAGACTATTCCTCTTTCGGCTCACTCTTGTCTTCCCATGACATGTCTTCTCATATTTCTAAGACTTAGGAGTGCCACTTTTGAGCTCATATTCTTTATCTTGATGCTTTCAAGTCCTTGTGAACTCATCTCTTCTCAACAAACCCATCCGTGCCACACATCTTCAAAAACTATCTTTGGGGAGTACCTTCATAAGTACATCAGACTAATTCTCCTTAGTATGGATCTTCATTAGTTTTGCTTCACCTTCCTCCACCAGCTCTCTGATCCTGTGGTACCTCACGTCTATATGCTTTGTGGCTGCATGATAGACTGGGTTCTGTGCCAACAATAGAGCACTCTGACTATCACTGAATAGTGTAACCTTGCTCTGCTCCACCCCTAACTCATTAATCAGCCGCCTAAGCCAAAGGGCTTCCTTTGCAGCCTCCGTTATCCCAATGTACTCGACCTTTGTGTTAGACAAGGCCATGATTGGCTGAAGGATTGATCTCCAAGACATCGGTCAGCCATATATATACCAGTAAGAGACCTCCTTGTACCAAGATCACCTGACTACCCACCAAACACCAAACCATAATCTCTTAATCCATGCAGATATCTTAATATCCATTTCAATGTAGAGGTATCCAGTAGTAGACCTCCTTGTATCAAGATCACCAGCATAATTTACATCAACAAATAATTCCAAAGGACTTGAACCTTCACACATCTTCACAGATTATTCTCCAAATCCTTCCAGCTATCCACCAAACACCAAACCATAATCCTTTATTTCATGCAGATATCTCAATATCCATTTTAATGCTTTCCAGTATTCCGTCCTAGGGTTAGCCATGTATCTACTAATCGTGCTCACAGCATGTGCTATATCTGATCTACAACATACCATAGTGTACATCACACTACCTATAATATTTTTATAAGAGACTTGTTTCATGTACTCTCTCTCCTCTTCTGATTGGGGGCACTATAACTTGGAGAGAGACATATGGCTCGGCAATGGCATCTCTGTAGGTTTGGCCTTCTCTATTTCAAACCTCTCCAGAAGCTTCTGGACATACTTTCCTTATGACAAATGGAGCACTCATTTGCTCATATCTCTACAAATCTCCATTCCAAGAATTTTCTCAGCTGGATCCAAATCTTTCATCTCAAATTCAGATGATAATGCCCTTTTCAACCTTTTCACAACATCCATGCTTCTACTGGCTATGAGCATATCATCTATTTACAATAATAGGTATAGGGCATCCTCCTCATCTACATCCTTGACATAGACACAACATTCATATTCACATCTATTGAAACCCAGGCTCAAGACAAAGCTATCAAACCTTCGATACCACTAATGAAGGAATTATTTCAAGCCATACAAAGACTTCCTTAGTAAACACACCTTTTCTTCCTATCCTATCTTCATGAAACCATCTGACTGCTTCATGTAGATTCTTTCCTCTAAAGTTTCATGAAGGAAGGCTGTCTTCACATCCATCTGTTCCAATTTCATGTTATGCTGTGCTACCAGTGACAGCAAAACTCGAATAGATGTATGACGCACCATAGGAGAGAAAATTTTTGCGTAGTCAATCTCTTTCCTTTGTGAAACCCAAGCCCAAGACAAAGCTATCAAACCTTCGATACCACTGACGAGGAGATTGTTTCAAGCCATACAAAGACTTTCTGAGTAAACACACCTTTTCTTTCTGTTCCATCTCCATGAAACCATCTGGCTGCTTCATATAGATTCTTTCCTCCAAAGTCCCATGAAGGAAGGCCATCTTCATGTTTATCTATTCTAATTCCATGTTATGCTGTGCCACCAGTGACAGCAAAACTCGAATAGGTGTATGATGCACCACAGGAGAGAAAATTTTTGTGTAGTCTATCCCTTCCCTTTGTGAGTATCCCTTTGCTACCACCCTTGCTTTGAATCTAACTCCACCTTGTTCTAAAGGTGCTTCTTTCTTTGTGAACACCCACTTTGAGCCAATAGGTCAAGCACCCTTTGGAAGATCCACCAGATGCCATGTTTGATTCTTATCAAGTGATTCCATCTCCTTCATCATGGCCTGCATCCATAAATCATGATCCTCACTCTTCATGGCCTCTGCATAGTTCTCTGGATCTTCATTAGTAGTGATGAGTGCATAGAAGATAACCTCATCAATGTCATATCTGACCGATCTCCTAATGGTATGCTGGGGCTTGTGCAAAGCCACTCCCACTGACACATCTCTACCTGATGTCTGTGGCTACTCCTGCACATCAATCTAAACTGCTGGCCCTTCATGCTGATTTTCAATCTGAGACAATACTTTTCTGCCCAGCTCCACCTCAATAGAAACATTCCTATAAGTGGATATAACCTGCATGCCATCATTCTTTGATTGGCCACCACTGTTCACCTTTGTTTTCTCAGTTTCATCTATCCCAGACCTCCTCAAGATGCTCGTCTCATCAAAGATAACATCCCTGCTGATCACTGACTTCTGTGCCTGAGAGTCCCACAGTAGGTACCACTTGAATCCTTGTGGATACCCTATGAATATCATCTTTTGAGATTTCGGATCCAATTTGCTCCTCTTGGTTGCCTCCACATGTGCATAGGCTGTTCAACCGAAGACTTTTAGATGGCCAAGCTCCACCTTCTTTCCACTCTAGATCTCTTTTGGAATACTTCCATTTAGCTTATAATGAGGGGACCTGTACACAAGAAAATAAGAAAAAATTAGAGCATCACCCCAAAAGTACTTTGGAAGTGATGTTTGTAGCCTCAAACTTCGTGCCTTCTCGGTCAGTATCTAGTTCATCCTCTCTGCGACACCATTCTACTATGGAGTCATCCTCACCGTGTAATGGCATTTGATGCAATTTTCCTCACAGTACTTGTTGAACTCCAGGCTAGTATACTCTCCTCCATTATCCGACCTCAGACACTTTATCTATCTCCCTGACTCCTTCTCTACTTTAGCTCTTTAGGCTCTAAATCGGACAAACACCTCTGATTTTTCTCCGATCAGATAAATCCATACCTTCCTTAAGAAATCATCAATGAAAGTAACAAAGTATTTTGCCCCACCTCTAGCTGATACAAGAGCTGGTCTCCACACATCTGAGTGCACTAAATCCAGCATTTCCTCGCTACGCTTGATACTTCTAGCAAACTTCATCCTATGCTATTTGTCAAAGATACACGGCTCATAAAGATCTATGCCATTTTTCTTTAGGACTAGGATCATACCTCTTCTACTTAGTTCTGTGAGCCCACGATCACTCATATGACCCATCCGATAGTACCACAGACGATATAAAATCTGCTCCTCCTGTGCCACAGCTAGCACCTCTGCACTATCATTTACCACTGAGCCTTTCATTCTGTAAAGATTGTTGCTCAGTCTTCCACCTCTCATCACCATCAAAGCTTTCTTGAAAATTTTTAGATATCCAATCCCAGCCTGGCTACTAAAAGCATAATCCTGCTCCTCCAAGTAGTCCCAAGAAATCAAATTCTTTTTTAACTTCGGTACATGCCTGATATTTGATAATATATGAATGATTTCATCATACATCCTCACCCTGATAGAGCTAATTCCAGCTACTTTGCATGGGTGATCATCTTTAAGACTGACATATCCATCATCAACCTTCTGCTAGGTAACAAACAACTCCCGATGTGAAGTATAGTAGTGCAAGCATGCTGAATCTAATATCTACATAGTATCACACTCTGTGGATCCATCTGATATAACTAGCAAGTCTTCTCCACTGCTCACAAAAGCTATATCATCTTCCTTGCTGGCCTTCCCTTCTTTTGATCTCAAAAGGGGACGATCTCTCCTCAGGTGTTTAGGTTGATGACATTTATAACATTTTAATATCATCTTTCTCTGATCGTGAGACTTTGACCTACCCTTGGATTTCCCTCTTGTCTTCTCATTTGATCTTCCATGTCTATCATTCACAGGCAAGATCTCAGACTTAAGGTCTCCCTTGTAGATCTTCTCTCTTTGCTCATTTGAACTGAGCACACCAACAACCTCTTCATAGTTTAGGGTCTCCTTCCTATAAACTAGATTTATTATGAGACCATCATATGAACTTGGGAGAGAATATAATAGCAACAATGCCTAATCCTCCTCGTCGATCTTCACATCCAAACTCATCACCATAGAACACATCTGATTGAACCTTTGGATATGTGCAACAAGATCTTCATTTTTGGGCATCCTTAGACTATACAGCTATTTCTTCAACGACAACTTATTCATCATGTTCTTCTTCATGTATGTAATCTCCAGTCTCTCCCAGAGCTCCTTTGTCGCAGTCTTTATGCAAACCTCAGGCCAAACCTGATCGGCCAAACACATTCGGATTGTGCTAAAAGTAATTTTCTCCAACTCTTTCTAATCCTCAGCACTGATCTTCTTCGGCCTTTCTTTTATCAAGATCTTGTAGATCATCTGCTGAACCAATAAGTCCTTTACTCTTTGCTGCCATAGGATCAAGTTTCTCTTGCCATCGAACTTCTCAAAATCTATCTTGAATTCACTTGATCCCATGACTTCAAACAAGTCAAGAATAGATCCCTAACACCCTTCATGATCATGCACTAGTAAAACTACCCTTCACAGAAGATCTAACTAACTCTAGATCCTTTTTCTAAACTTCTATATCATCGTTCCTCCATGTAAATAATCTCCACCTCAATCTGGAGACAACCATGAAGCAAACTAAAAGTTTTAGGATAAAATTTGGTGCAACAGATCCTTGATGTAGTAAATCTTAGGTGTCTTTCTTCCTTACATGCAACACCACTCTGATACCAAATGTTGGGAATATGCGCTCTTCCCACACAGATCGGCATGGCCGTCGGTGATTAGCCAAGCAATCAAGGAAGTACTTCTTAGAGATCTTTACGAAAGCATAATTAAATAAATCAAAAAATAGAGAAGAAGAGAAGGTGAGATTTTCAAAAAAAAAAGCTTTTATTCAGCACATTTCAGCACCCTTACAATCTTGACCTATTTCTAGTATATATACTTTACAAAGGGTCAAGCCCAAGCTCATAGAAAAACTCTTCAAATCCAAACAATCTACATACATAAAATAATAACCCACAAAAATTGAGCTGGCTCAATTTTAGACTAAGTTGGCTGATAAGTGGTAAAAATATACTAATAAAAGTATTAAATTATAAAATAAATTAATCTATTTTATTAAAAATTAATAATTTTATTAATCTTATATAGGAAAGAAGGCCATCAATGTGAAGATCTCATTTTTTTGGTTCAGATAAAAAAAATTTCAGACAAAACGGACTTCAAACGAGCCTAAAATCGAATTTCAAAAAAAAAAAAAAAAAAAAGCCGATGCAACGCTGACGTCAGCATTTTTCGCGGCGCACGATGGACCATCTGAAGGGTATTTTAGGAATTTCACAGCATAAAGAGCGCTCTGATTGGCTGAAGAACGTGATGGTCCATGCAACACCGGGCTCGCGCATGGTCCACGAAGGGCAATTTAGGAATTCTGATTGATCTAACGGGCGGTTTTCACTGAAGCTTGATTGGATGGATGAGAAGAAGGCACTGATGGATGGCATCCATAGCTCTCGATCGAGATCCAATAGCTAAGATTCATCCCGATGTTAAACTATAGATCTGAAGCCTTCTTTCAATGCGATCGGACGGCCCAGATTCGATCCAATGGATGGTCCAACGGCTGATATTAAATTCGACTTGATCTGGGTTATTTTAAGGGCTTTTTGAGTGATTTTTGAACCGTTTGATCACCATCCAATGGTCAGAATTATCTAGATCCTAATTTGAGTTAGTTTGGGAGTCTAAAACCTAATTTTTGATGGATTTTGGAAAAATAAAACTCTTCATCTATAAAAAAACCTAGGGTTGCCATGAGAAAAAAAGAGAGGAATTAGAGAGAGACAAAGAGAGAGATGGGGAGAAAGAGAGAGAGGGAGAAAGAGAGAGAGAGAAAGAGAGAGGAGAGAGATAAAAAAAAGTGATTTATGAGAAAATCAAAAAAAAAATTTGATTTTTCTTCGACGATCAAGACATCGATCAAGGAGCCTCTTCTTTTTCGCCAAGTTCTCCACATCAAGAGCAGCAGATAATCAATTTCAGCAATCAAACAGTCTAATTTCTCTATGCTTTTTATTTTATTCGCTATTTTTGAACTTGTTATTATAAACTAAATTTTATTTTACTAAGGCTAAGGTGTAGCCACTCTTTTGATGCAATATTCAGTATGATTTATTTTTAAATTTTATTCATGAGGAGTATATAAATCTGATCTTAATGCTTTTAGATTACTGGCCATCTTCTAATTGATCTGATGAACATAGATGTTACGGACCAAGTACATCTATGTTAATGCTTCTTGATTATATACCTTGTATTATGAATCAAATTAGAATTCATATGCATGCAAAATTTTAGTGCGCTTTGGATGCAGCGTATTTTAATTAGAGGGTTTCACAAAACCTAATGCATTAATATTTATTTAAATTACACCTAGACCAAAGGGTAATTAATAAATATTAATAGTTTTGCTATGCCTGGACCAAAGGATAGTGAATAAATTAGGAGACTCCACCGTCACATGAAATAAAATTAATCTAAAAACCTGAATATTGTATTGACTGAGTTGGTGAACCGATTGCCTTAGTAATCCATTGCTCTTGAATTTAAAACCCTAATAATTTACACTCTCTCTATTTAATTAAAAACTTTTAATTATTTTTTTATTATTTTCTTTAATTTCTTATTCTCATAAATTGATCTTCTAAATAAAGCATAGGAAAGTGCTTTTTAGTACTTATTTTCCAATCCTCTAGGGACGATACTCTACTCATTCACTTTATTACTTGATCGACTGGTGCACTTGCCATAGCTATAAATTAGCATGCATCATTGGCTAACCTGCGATTGGGTCGGCTCAGTCCCAAACTGAGCTGACCCAGTTATGTACCGTGCCAACAGCTCAAAAATGCTGCTCTCTATCTGAATTTTTTTGTAAGACCTAGCCGACCCAATCCTGAACTGAGCCGACCTAGTTTCCAATTGAGTCGGCTCAGTCTCAGAGTGAGCCGGCCTAGTTTTTAAACTTTACTATTAAGACTGATTCTTCTTTCGGTTCACTTTCACCTTTTCATGACCTATCTTCTCATATTTTCAAGATTTAGGAGTGCCACTTTTAAGCTCACACCTCAGCACTTACTCTTGATATAGCCAATTACAATCAAGGCATGGTCGATCTTAAGAACATCCGAACTCCTTTGGAATAATAGTAACTATGAGCTTTTCACCACCTGCAGTTACCCAATCTGAACCTTGGTTGTTAAGTCTCAACAAACTAGCACGTCATGATAATAGATACCATCCTTCATAACAAACCCAACGTGGCCCTGAATGGCCCACTACTAGATGGTTATGGCTATCATCATCAATTTGTTACAAGCTCTGTCTATATAAGAGACCCTCCAGATACGCTTTCTTTCCTATGTTCTTATCTTCTATCTCAAAACTCTACTAAAAATCTCTCTAAATACTTCATTTCTATTGGCTAAAAGAGCTGACTTGATCATCGAAAGGTCTTATTGGAGCCACTACCCCTGACTTTGGACGAGACTTATTTTGCAAGTCACCGATGGCAACCTCATCCTCTCCGACTCTAGCTTCAAATCCGGCGTCAACCAGATTTTGCACCAACAACTTTCTTTTCTTCTTCTTTGTTTATTAATGTCATTTTATGATCTTCACTCCAAATCTTGAACATATTTCTCCCTTGTTTATAAACAAGGGTCATCATGCTTTATGCCGTTGTCCCACATAGCTTTCATTTCTTGAAATTACAAGCTTTTGATCTCTAACAATGCAAGATCTCCAGCTTTCGTGTGATCAATTACGGCTTTTGCTTGGATGGAATTTCCACTCTGAGTAGCTTTTGTTCATGCCAGAATGAAGTTCTCCTCCTATTCATGATATAGTTGGCTCTTATCTTTATTAGGATGAGGTTCTCCTTCTATTTCTAACAAGATAATTAGTGCACAAAAGGACCATTGAAAGGGCCTCTCCCTTTTTATCCATATCAAGATGAGGTCCTCCTCATATTCCTGACATGTTTGGCTTTTTTTTCTTGTTAGGATGAGGTTCTTCTACTATTTCTAACAAGGTCATCGGAGCACAAAAAGATGGTTGCAATGGTCTCTCCTCTTTCATCCATGTCAAGATGAGATCCTCCTCCTATTTCTGATATGTTTGGTCTTTTTTTTTCCTTGTTAGGATGAGGTTCTCCTCATATTTCTAACAAGATCATTAGGACACAAAAGAGTCGTTGGAAGGGCCTCTCTCCTTATCCTCCTATCAGGATAAGATCCTCCTTCTATTCCTGATAAGGTTGATTTTTTTTCTTATTAGGATGAGGTTCTCTTTCTATTCCTAATAAGATTATTGGGGAACGAAAGGGCCTTTGGAAGGGCCTCTCTTCTTATCCTCTTGTCAGGAGGTGGTCCTCCTCCTGCTCCTAATGGAATTGGCTTTTTTCTTATTAGAATAAGGTTCTCCTTCTATTCTTAATAATATTATTAGGATATGAAAGGGTCATTGAAAGGGCCTCTCCCCTTGTCCCCCTGTTTGAACAAGATCCTCCTCCTGTTCCTAATAATCGAGGTACAAAAGAATCATTGAAAGGGCCTCTTCCTTTTCATGCATATCAAGATGAGGTCCTCCACCTATTTTTGACATGTTTGGCCTATTTTTTTTGTTAGGATGAGGTTTTCCTCCTATTTCTAACAAGATCATTGGGGCACAAAATGGCAGTTGGAAGGCCTCTTCCCATGTCCCACTATCAGGATGAGGTCCTCATATTCCTGATGGGATTGACTTTTTTTTCTTATTAGGATAAGGTTCTTCTCCTATTCCTAACAAGGTTATTGAGGCACGAAAGTGCTGTTGGAAGGACCTCTCCATTTGTCCCCCTATCAAGATGAGGTTCTCCTATTTCTGATGGGGTTGGTTTTTTTTCTTATTAGGATGAGGTTCTTCTCTTGTTCCTAACAAGATTATTGGAGCACAAAAGGATCATTGGAAGGGCCTCTTTTCTTGAGCATCTTTCTCAGTGAAAGCGATAGGTTCTTTAATCCGTTGTTTCTTTACTGACTTTGCTGATCTATTGGCTTCACCTCATCGATGTCCCCCAGTAATAGTATTGATGATGCCAAGTGGGGGCTGATCTCCTTGCTGCTCATTCATCTGAGATGGTTTAGACTATGGTGGGGCTCTCGACCGATCTTTTCTTCTTACTGATCGATGCCTGAATCAATCCAGCCGACCTCTTCTAATTAGTGCTTCAATCTTATCCTAAAGCTGGATACATTCTTTAGTATCATGACCATGGTCTTGATGTTAGAGGCAGTACTTATTAGGATTTAATCTAGCGGGTGACTCCTCAACCTCTCTAGCTTTGGTAGCTATTTCTTTATCTCCATCAACACTTGGGTCTCTGTGGAGTTCAAACAATCATAGTTGTGGAAGGTTCTAGGGGGAGTTCCATCACGATCTTTTGTCCAAGCTTCTTTGTTGATAAGCTCGAGGGAGAGTTCGAGCTCGTTTATGCTTAGGAGGGGTTCAAAAATATGGTCGAGCTTCACTCAACTTTTCTTCAATTACAAGCTTGCTGGATTCGCCCGTCTGCTACTCTTTTGTGACTTCTTCATCTTTCAATCTGAAGGCTTCCTCCACTCGGGCATAGCCTTCAGCTCGGGCTAGCATATCGGCTAAGTCTCAGGAATATTTTTTTCTTCAAGAAAAAAAGAAGATTATTCTTTCGGAGGCTACCCTTTAGTGCAGCCATAGTAATAGATTGGTCCAAGTTTCGAACCTTCAGGGCAACAGTGTTGAAGTGGTTGACATAGGCTCGAATGGACTCTCCTTTCTTTTGCTTTATGTTGATGAGAAAGTCCAAACCTCATCTCTGGTGATGACTGTCGATGAAATGAGCCATAAATTCATGGCTCAACTGGTCAAAAAAAAGATAATACCCAATTTGAGGCTCGAGTACCAACTCCTTACTACTTTCTTCAGAGTGGAGGAGAAAACTCGATAAAGAATGGCATCAAGTGCACCATGGAGCAGCATCATTATTTGAAAGGCCTCAGGATGGTCGTCTGGATCAGAAGTCTCATCATAACTCTCTAATTGAGGGAGCTTAAAGTTCAGCAAGATAGACTCCTTCATAATTCAGGTAGAGAAGTAGGGATCAGTGCAGATGTCATTACCGTGGATCGGGGTGGCATGGCAAAGCTCTTCGATGTGCTAGCTCATCTCCTAGAGTTTTTGATTGAGATCTCATCTTGATCATGGATCTCGGGAGGGCGCCAGCTGGAGATGGGAAGAGTTTCTCTAGGAGAGGAATCATGATCGGAATAAGGGCTCTCCATCCTTTGCTTTCCCTTTCTAGGGGTTATGGGCCTACTCATCCATGTAGGCCTTCTTTGTGCCAGTTCTTGAAGCTCTGGTAGGGATTTCTCTGATGGAATTGGTACTGAGGGTTGCTGGATGGTCTGAACCATTTTTCTGAGGCCCCTAACTTACTGTACTAGCAGGTTGAATTGCTCTAAATCCATCATGGCTGCTAGTGAAGGGGGCTGTGGTACTGATGATGGGATCGAAGTAGGTGGATCTAAGCTAGATCTAGCTGCGAAAGTAGTAGATCATCGGGTTGTTATTTTCTTTAGTGGCATTTTCACTAGAAAAGAGAGATCAAGAGAAAAAGATCTGAAGAATCAAAGAAGTAAGGAAGAGGGTCAATTTGATTAAGCACTCCTTTTAGAATAAGGGCTTAAGAGTGTGCCTTTCTTCTAGTGTCAATCCTATTGGTACAGAAAATGGTGCTGGCATCGAAATTCACTAGAGCTGGAAAAGATGAGATCACCGATGAGACCTATAAAGCAAAGCCCAAACTGGAGGTACGTGGCTTTGATAGGATCCTTCGATGTTCAAGTCAGTTTTCTGGCCAATTGGAATAGAGTACTCAGGAGAAAAAAGAGTAGAGTAATAGTAGAGAAGGAGAGCTTAGAGAAAAATATATCTAGAAGATTTTTTTTATAGATGGAGCATGTAACAAATTGATAGTGATAACCGTAACTATCTGTTAGTGGACTGCTGAGGCCACATAGTGTTTGTTATGAAGAATGGGCTGTCATTTGTTGCAACTTGTAGGTAGTTGAAATCTATTTAAAAAAGTTCATATAGAGATTGGGGATCTCTACGCCTGCTAGTTGATTATAGGTGTTGGAGAGCTGGGTTCAGGATTGGCCGACCAAGCTTGAGGGTCAATCAGCGTACATCAAACTTGCATCCAATTGAAGTTAATTGAAGTGGTCTCTTATGGATTTGAGAAATTTGGTCATGTTCTAGGTCATCTATAGGTAGGCTCTTTCTGATCAAGTTCGACTGGAAGTAGCACATTTGAAGGAGTCCATCTATAAGAAACACGACTGAAAGAGTCTATCTAGAAGAAGTGCAACTGGAGAAGTTCATCTAAAAGGAGCATAACTGAAGGAGTCCATCTAGAAGGAGCATGATTGAAGGAGTCCATCTGGAAGGAGCATGATTGAAGGAGTCTATCTGGAAGCAGCATAATTAAAAGAGTCTATCTGGAAGGTGCAACTAGAGAAGTTTGTCCAGAAGGTGTGCAATTAGAGGAGTTCATCTGGAAGGTGTGCGACTGGAGGAGATCATTCGAAAGGTGCATGATTGGAGGAGTTCATCTGGAAGGAGTGCGGCTAAAGGAGTCCATACGAAAAGTGTGTGACCGAAGGAGTTTGTTGTTTACAATATTGGACTCCATCTGTCTTCAAAATTCATCACCAATCAACGTTGGGAGGACTGAGCTCTGGTCCTATCACTCATTCTAAGTCAAAAGCAGTGTTAATAAAATAATAGTTCTCCTTTACTGTCTTAGATTGTCTAGCTAGACTTCAATGCACTTTCAATAAGTTCTACAACATGGATCTGTTGTTGAGAAGATTGACGAATTTCCATAGAAAGGAGGTCGGCGGCCAAGGATTTTGGCAGGGGTTATTTTACCCCCAACACATATCATTTGAAGATACTTCCTCTCAAGAAAAAGAAGACAAAAAGCAAGAGGTTGAAGAAGTAATTCCATAATCTCAAGATGATTAAGGTACATCCAACTTACCAAAAAAATGGAGGTATGATCATAATCATCCTAAGAAATTAATAATAGGTGATCCATCTCATGGAGTTAAAACTAAATCATCTCTTAGGAAAATTATGAATCACATTGCATTTGCATCTAATTTAGAATCTAAAAATATAATTGAAGCTGAAAAAGATCCAAATTAGATATTAACAATGCAAGAAGAGTTAAACCAATTGGAAAGAAATAAAGTTTGAAAATTAGTTGAAAGATCTAAAAATTTTCTTATAATTGATACAAAATAAATCTTTAGAAATAAACTAGATGAGAAGGGCAATGTAATTAGAAATAAGGCTAGATTGGTTGTACAAGGATACAATCAAGAAGAGGATGTTGATTTTGATGAGTTCTTTGCACCCGTAGCTAGACTTGAAGCTATTAAATTGCTCTTAGCATTTGCATGTTTCATGAATTTTAAACTTTTTCAAATGGATGTGAAGAGTGCATTTTTAAATGGTTTAATTGAAGAAAAGTTTATGTAGAACAACCTCCAAGCTTTGAAAGTTAAGATTTACTTAATCATGTATATAAACTTAAGAAAGCACTATATATATTAAAACAAGCACCTAGGGCTTGGTATGATAGATTGAGTAAGTTCTTATTAAATAATAATTTTAAAAGAGGTAATGTAGATAAAACACTATTTATTAAAAGAAAATTAAGTGATCTATTAATTATCCAATTATATGTTGATGATATTGTATTCAGTGCTACTAATGAGGTTTTGTGTAGAAAGTTTGCTAATCTCATAAAAGGTGACTTGGAGATGAGCATGATGGAAGAGCTCAACTTCTTCCTCAGACTCAAAATCAAGAAATCAAATGAGGGGATCTTCATCAACCAAAGTAAATACATTAAGAAAATATTGAAGAAATTTGGGATGGAGAATGTCAAAGAAAGTGGTAGCCCCATGAGGACAAGTTGCAAGCTTGATCAAGACCGAAAAGAAAAAGTAGTAGATCCTAAGCTATATTGAGGTACGATTGGATCTTTACTATATTTAACTGCAAGTAGGTTGGACATAATATTAAGTATATGCATGTGTGCGCATTATCAATCAAATCCTAAGGAATCACATGTATTAGTAGTTAAAAGAATCTTTCAATATCTAATAAATACTCAAGATGTTGGTTTATGGTACTCTAAATAATCTTCATTAGATTTAATTGGTTGTAGTAATTCAGATTTTGATGGTTGTTGCTTAGATAGAAAGAGTACAAGTGGTACATGTCAATTTCTAGGAGTGACTTGATCACTTGATTTAATAAGAAACAAAACTCAGTAGCCTTGTCTATAGTGGAAGCCAAATACATTGCTACTGGGAGTTGTTATGCTCAACTATTGTGGATCAAATAATAACTAGAAGACTATAGTATTACTTATAACAATATTTTTATTCGATGTGACAGCACAAGTGCCATAAATTTAACTAAAAATTCTATATTACATTCAAGAACAAAACATATAGAAATAAGACATCATTTTATTAGAGAGCATGTTCAAAATAATGATATACTTCTTAAATATGTGCAAAGTAAAAAATCAAGTTATTGACATCTTTACTAAATGCTTGAATGAAAAAAGATTTTGCATAATTAGAAAGCAATTAGGTTTATTTGATCCAATTTGTGAAATGAATATCTTATGATAATTGTTTTTCATATGATGAAATGATTGATTTTGATATGGTAAATTTCCTTATATTTGTTCAATTTTTATCTCATTTAGAAAAGAAAAATATATGGCAAAATTTCTGGCCTTGAAACTTAGAAGATTTAGCTTTGCGCCAAACTAAGCTGTCCCACATGTTTTCTTTTAAAAACCTTAGTCAACCTAGTACTAGAATGACTCAATTTTTCTTCACAAAAAGACTAGGCCGACTAAGTTGTCAGGATTTCTATTTTTAAAATGGAAAGACCGACGGCTTTTTAAGAGTTCATCTCTTAGCCATCTCTCAAGAATATTTTAGGAACCCTAAAACCCTCCCCTAGAAACCATTTCCATCAAATTTGAGTGGGATTTTAGAATCATGTCGTGCAAGAAATGAACCATAACTCCTTGGATTTAGCATGCATGTCCAGTTCTACTGCCTAAAAGAGAGATTTACGGTGAAGAATGGTAGACAAAGTTTCGAGAAGGCCGTTCATCTAGGTCGTCTCAATCTTCTTCACCTCCTCTGGGACCGTCCACTCAACCCCCTCAGCCTCCATCTCCAGTTTCCCGTCCATCTCCCTCTTCCACACCCATCTCTCTCTCATCTAGGGCTATTATAATCAGTAGAAGAGTGGACTTTGATTTCATGGCAAGTGAGGGATTTAAGTTTGGAGAGGGTTTGAAGTATCAAGGTTGGGAATACCGATGCTTTGGGATCAATCTTCCAACCTATCCGAATCTAGTATAGGAGTTCTATGGAAATGCTAGGGTTAGTCCAAATTTATTTGAATCGGAGATAAAGAAAGTCAAGATAAATCTGACTATGGAGAAGTTGGGAAATTTGCTTAGGGCACCCACTGAAGGAACTGAAAGACTTGATGATCGAGCAAGTGGATTGCGGTTGCAATTTGATAGGGAAGATTCTATGCACTTTGAAAAGATTCATGCTAGAGACCTATTAGTTAAGCATAGACTACTCCATCATATTTTAGCTAGGATTCTAGAGTAGGAAAATTTGATTTTTTAAACAAGAATGACATAACCGTGATGTATCACATTATAATGAGGAAAAAATTCAATCTTCCAGCTTTGATATTGAGGGTGATGCAAGAAGCATCCCAAAGGAGGAAGCCTGCTTTGCCATATGAAATGTTTATGACTTTAGTGTTTCAAGATTTTGGAGTTAGATTGGAATGGGAACCCAGTAAGAAGCTGCAACATTATTATACCTACAATTTGAAATCAATGCATAGGACGAAGTTCAAGAAAGTAAATGGTATTTGGGTGAAGCTAGATGAAGAAGGGGAAAGATATAAGCCAAAACCCATGCCATAGCATCCAGCGCCTGCTCCATCTTTGTCTACTGTCAGACTTGATGAGGATCAGATTGAGGATATAATACAGCACATATTGGCTAGAGTATATGATAAACTCTCAGGTGGTCTTCCCTCGTTGATGAAAAATATCATGTGGAAGGTATTTGCTGAACAGCATACTTCAGCACCCATGGATCCAGCCTCATTTAATCCTCTAGAGCCTATTGTTGATTAGGTTCCATATAGAATCCATTTAGTTATACCTAGAGCACTTTGGTTGTAAATATCCATGATATGTAATGGTCAAACTTCAGTATTTTGTGAACTTAGAACTTTTTGCATCTATAAATGAATAAAGTTTGATTTTTGTTTGCATTGTATCAAATTATTTTAGTGAATGAATGAATTTATCTCTTTTCATGATTGATCAATTCTCTTCTTATATTGTGTGTTTGATTTTTTGATAATGACAGAAAGGGGGAGAAAAATGAGTATAAAATGATTAGAAATTGAAATTAAATGAGTATTACTTAAGTAAGAACTAAATAAAGAATATCCAAGCAATTGTAATTCAATTGTAATTACAATCATGGAAGAAATCATGATTTGAATTGCTAAATTGAAATCTCGGCACATAGTAAGGGGGAGCAATACAAAATTTGACTTAAATGAGCACATGTAAATTGATAAAATCTAATTGAATATGATGTACAAGTTAATTAGTAAGATTGAATGATTATATCATTTTGAAATATAAAGAAAATGTTATATTCGAAAGGTTTTGTCATCATCAAAAAGGGGGAGATTGTTGATCCTAGATTGATTTTGATGATAACAAAAATATTTGAGTATAGATTTTTAATTTACTAATGTTGTTTGAGGATGTGTAGTTATAAAATTCAAGAGCTCACAAACTTCTAGTATTTCCATTCATTTCTCTCAAGATTTTAGAGAAGATATGATAGGAATACGATGTTACCATTAAGACACCGTGTTTATCAGTTTAAATCCGATTTTATAAAAATTTATAGAGATATGAAGAGAGTAGTGAGTCAGATCGAATCTACAGAGAGGCAATGATTTAATTCTAAAATTTTTAATTTTTTTTAAAGAAAAAAAATGAAAGATTTTTGAAAAGAAAATTAAAGTCAAAAAATAGATTTATTAATAAAAGCAGAATTAAAATTGTGCAAAAAAAATAAACTTGGTACTAAGATCCATTATTTAGATCATAGCGGCTATTTGTGATAAAATTAAAGAGCAAAAGAAAAGAACAATTAATTTAAAGAGCTAGAATTGAAAAGAGTAATAAAGCTTTCTTTATTAAAACTTAAATGCAGAATTTAAATATAAGAAATTAAAGAAAAGAAAGAGAAAAGAAAACTAAAAGGAGATCGTAGATCAGCATAGGCATGGTGATGGCGTAGAAGACTGGCTCTTCTTCTCAGCATTATAACTTTGAAGCAACCTTCAACCCTGAGCTTAGCTTCCATCTTGTACCTTGGCTTTTCTCTCATCAGATCTATTCATTTCTGGAGGCCTGGGGTCCTTTTTATAGAGCTAGAAGGGTTGGAGATTTTTTTTGGAGGCAATGTGGGACTAAGAGCTTTTTTAATCATCAAAATATAAAAAAATCTGAGCAAAATTTGGATTAAAATAGCTTTGATATGAATCTGGTAAGTCTAGTAAAATCTAGCTATTCAATAGAAATCCAATGGATGAAAAATCATCAAAATTGGATGCGTATCAGCTCAAATCAGATCTGATTAAATTCTAGCCACTGATCGTGCATTGATGGAGAAAATCTAGCCGCTGATCATGCATTGGGAGTCCTGATCACTGCCAGAAGCATTCTAGACCATCGGATCATCCCTTGGATCGAGCATTGCTATTGGATGGCAATCCACATGAACATAAGTTCGAATCAAACTCAGTTTTAAACCTCCACCATCCGATCATGACCGCAAGTGACTGCAGCCATTCGATCGCGCGTTTACTATTCCCATGAACCGCGTGGATCGGCTGCACCATACACCACAACAAATCAGCACCTCTTATCATTGAGTGAAAAGTCTAAAATATCCTGTGAGCCATGATAGATTTTTGTGAACCCTTTAAGGATCAAGGTCCACCACGTGTCGCTCTGTGATTCATTGGTTTCTATTAAGCTGGCGGTCCACGCCTGGATCATGGATTGACTGATGGCTTCCATGGCTGATTCGGCTTGGATGGCTGGCTTGGCATGATGGCTTTGTTGGCTTGGCTCGGCGTGTTTGGATGTGCCGGCTGATATGGCGCGACGGCTTGAGCTGGCTGAGCTGCATATTATTTTCAATTAATTTTTATTTATTTTATTTCTTTAGAAATTTATATCTTCTTCATTTTAGCTTCATTTTGCATGAAATTTATTTTATTATGATCATAAAAATAAGATCTTTCTATTGATTACAAAATTTTATTTTTTAATTTTTATTATTTTTTAATTAATAAAAAATATAAAATTTTCAAAAATATGTATCAATTAATTATTAATTATTTAAAATAAATATAAATTAATTGATAAATTAATATCTTTGTAGATAAATTTATGGTACTTATCAAGATACTTTAGAGTGGATACATCTTTCAAGAGGTTTTAATGAAGGATAAATCAAGAAAAAAAGGCAAGTCTAACTTACAAAGTAAATTGAAGAAGAAAAGATCACAAATAGTGTTTGGCATGCATGGCATACAAACTGAGCCAACCTAATCTAAGATCGAGCCAATCTAGTCTCAGTGGAAGTAAAAGACAGAAAGTGCAGAAAGCAAGACTTTTTATGACCCAGGGGACTGAGCCGACCTAGTTTTTAACTAAGCCGACTTAGTCAGAAAGGTAGCCATCCTAGTCTCAAAAGATAATAAAAGATAGAAATAGGTATTTTGGGATCACTAAGATTGAGCTGATCTAATTAAAAACTAAGTCAATCTAGTTTGGACTGAGCCAACCCAGTCAAAAACTGAGCCGGCCTAATGACTGTAATGGCTAGTTTTCGGTTATACAGCTTTATCACTCCACATGCCTTCCAATGGCTATTTTTTATTTTTTAATTGCTAGATCACTTTCAGAAGTCCTCCTAGATGACTTATGGTGATGGAAAATCTAAGGAATACTTAAGAGAATATTTGGGACAAGAAAAAACTTTTAAACTTGCAAAGAGAGCTTCCAAGCAGATTTTAAGAGTATTCAAGTGTGTGAGCAATATAGTGAAAAGAAAGAAGTGATATTTAGACATACCTTTGTCCTTCCAACATCCTCACTCTAAGAAGAAGTCATGCCATTGCTATCGAAGATTATCTCCTATTTTCCTCAAGCATTCAAAGAGAAGAAAACAAGCCTACAAGTCAAGCTCCGATAATTTCTTCTCTTAAGCTTCAAAGAGTTTGTTTTTGCTTTTGTTTATTGTATTTTTTTTTTATTTCAAGTTTCTTAGGGCGAGAAACCTGGGTAGTCCAAGCCTAAAGTTGGACATTGTATGGTTTGATTGGTGAGCCAAAGTTAAAATCAATCAGGATTGATTATTAGTCCGAAAAAATAATCATTGTATGGTTGTGGTTGGTGAGCCAAGGTCAAAACCAACTGGATTGGATTGTGAATCTAAGTAAAACAATTGGACTATAATCAAGCTAAGTGATTATAGTTGAATTTCTAAGTGGTTTACTAAGAAAGTGGACGTAGGTGCTAAGTTTGGTGCCGAACCACTATAAAACTATTGTGTTTGTGATTGAGTACTCTTATTCTATTACTTTCATTTACTGCAGATAACATAGCTTGTTTCATTTAAGCACCTAATTTGTTTGACTTGCTCATATCTCAAATTAAATTTTTAAATACCTAATTCACCTCCCCTCTTGGGTATAGCCATCCTTGGGCAACAGCTTTCTTATTTGATTGGATTTCTAATTGATTTCAGATTGAATCTAATTTGATCCTTATTTGAATCCAATTCAAAAGGCTATTAAACCTAATCCTATTAGGCTTTAAATCCAACTCCAACTTGGATAATTGAACCTAGTTAGCCTTAAATTAAATCAAGCTTAATTAAATTAAATCTAATTTGAATTAATTAGGACTTGATCCATAATTCAATAAGATCTAATAAAATTGCAACACTTGCAATTAAGTCTCTTATGCTAATAATTAGCAGTTTTCATATTTATAGCTCTCAAAAATTGATCCAAATCATCAACCCAATTGATAATTTGATAAAGATCCAAGCTGTTGATTAGGATGAGCTCCTTTTGTATGTGACCTCTTAGATTATATTCTATTTGGTAGTGAGATATATCGTGATCTCCATCATAGTATCATCAAAACCCCTTTTGATGGGCTAGAATAATTCCAACTCACCTCAACAAGGATCATTGATCCAAAAACAATCCTAATGAGTTCTCATAGTCCAACAATGACTCTTAGTAGCTTGTAGTAGTAACCCAAGAGAGCAGAAAGATGAACCCCTAAGTGTAGTTACCGTATGATCAAGTTTTTCTTTTGAGAGTCTCGATAGGATACAAGTTATGGAATCTCATCAAACCCTAAGCATCCGTCATATGCCAAACTTAATTAGCTTGAGTCCAATCATGAATCCCAAGGAAACTCATTTCTGTAATCATGCTACTATGTCCATAAATTTATGGACTTAGCCTCTTAAGCTATATAGGACAGCTCCTCAACTACTGAAGCCGATAGATCCCCTATAAGTGCACTCCTACTCCCATAGTGAATCTACTATAGCTAACATCCACTACAATGACTTATTGAGTATAATGTTATATATAGTCAAAATACAGCAATCCCACTATGAGTAGCTGAGACACCATAGGTCAATGAATTACTCACATAACTACAACATCGAAAAGTCAATGATGAGTGAGTAGATATCCATATGACTTCTTGTTATTAATCATGCTCGGTACCTTTGATCTATATCAACTACTTGCAGTCTCACTCTAGTATCCCCATACTATAGACTCATGATCCGTCTATCCAAAAGGAAAGCAATCTGTGCACTAGTTTAATCGGATGTATCACAATCTCCGTGACGATCATTGACTGGGAGTAGTTTATGAATTAATCTATAATGACACATGTCTTAAATTTTTAACTCTTAAGAATATGTGTCATTGATCATTAATTTCTTAGATGATTCTAGGATACATTACTCTAGAATGAAAATAAGTATCCATAATTTTAATTTTATTAAATCAAATATAAATTTATGTCCTAAAAACTTATAATGTGTCTGCCAATAATTGGCTTTTCAAGTCACACATTGGTATAGGAAAGATAGCCCTTGATATTTTCCTTTTTTTTTTTCCAAATAATAGCCATCGCCAATTATTTCAAATGAAGTTCGATGAAGTCATGTAAGGAAAATTTGCACATATTAGCCATGTTTAATTACTTGAATTCCTAGAAAATATCAAATAGATATGACAAATAGTCCAATAGATCGGAAAATTTAAAAAATTGAGAGGAAAGCTTGCTATAATTATGGCAATCAGCTAGAGACATGTCTCAAGAGGTGCTAGCATGAATGTTGCATGATGCTATGAAAGGTTTAGTAGGGACTAAAATTTTCAATGCTCCTTGATATATTAGAACCCTTTGGTTGTGGTATTGAGGAGAGCAATGGTTTGCCAAAGCCCAACATGAAATTGAAATGATATCAGAGGCTTAAGAAGCATGATATTTAGCATGGCAACCCATCCCAATTGCTTTTGTCCTCACCTTGAGTCAATACTACTAATGCAACGCTATCCTATTGACCGTGTTGAAGCTATCAGTCTGTTCCTATTCCCTTCAACTATCAGCCTACTACCATTGTACATCATAGTTATCTCGGCAAGAGGCAGTCAGGGGCTCGAGGAGGCGGGACGCTATCGGGGGCTCATGTAGGGAGGCAATCTAGTGCTTGGGAAAGTGGGATCCAATGGTTGGGGGCTCGGGGAAGTTGGATTTGATGGCGATGGTAAGAGGAGAAAAGAGGGGGGTGGTGATAGGATGAGCAAAAATGAAAAAAAATAGGATAAGTATTAGCGATGGTAAAATTACCATCACTATTGCTATAGCTAATGTATAATGATGGCAATGCCATTGCTAATAAAATATTCCACCGCTAACAAAATTATTGTCAAATTAGAAAAAAAGATTATTATTTATTATCAATGACTGAACCTCCATTGCTAAAGCTGTTGCTAATAAGAATTAGCGATGGCATAGCTATTGCTAATAACAAATTTAGCTTTCACTAATAATTAACAACTTTTAGCAATGAAAAAAATTTTGGATGTAATTAGTTATTAATAAAGAGCACTATTAGTGATGACTTTTCTACCATCGCTAATACTTGATTTTCTTGAAGTGATTTTTTCAAGAAAGTTGTCATTTGTCTTCCTAAATAGATATTTAAAGAAGACTTCCATTTGAATTTTGAATCATTGGTATCAAACAGCTTACCATTTGCCTTGTATTCCATTGCTCGATCTTTTGGCAAAAAGGAGAGAATATTTTATCTTAAATATGGTTTCATATAGCTATATTATTGATATGATATCATTCGAGATAAATTCAAAATTTTTATTTTTTTTAATTTAATTAATTGATACTTCTTAAGAAAAGAAAGAATTTTTTTTAAAAAAATAAAATATATCTTTATGATTTATTTTGATTTGATCTGTTGCCATTAGTGTTGGAAAATGTGTCCCAAAGCCAATCGTCAATCTGTTGACGGCTGAGCTACTTTATATTTGTAATTGATTCATTAATAAATAAAATATATTTTTGATATTTTTCATCATAAGTATTCATCTTCTAATGAATTCTATTATTATGATGAAGTCCTTAGGACTATTTAGCTTTGATAAGGAGAGGATTTATCGATTAGTCCTTAAATTTGTTCATGACCAAATAATAGGCTGTTAATAAGAATGAATGCATCTATCGAGCATAGGTCATTGTATGCCATATAGATTGGTTGTCCTCTTAATCAAGGAGTGTGGAGATACTAGTATGGCATATAGTTGAGATGTATAGGTACATTGTTATTGAATGTGACCAACTTCGGAGCACTATTGTCGAGAATATCACTGATGGAATATAGGTATAAGTGTCCCTTTGATCTAAGATCATCTCAATGATCTGCAAGTAACTTACTATGCTTTGGTACCAAACTAACTGAATTTTTAATTCAGTAATGAAAGGCTTTTAGGCATAGTCAAGTATTTGCAAAGTCAGAGTATGATCAAGATAGAATTGACCAATCTAAGAGTTGGAGAAGAATGTATCATTGTATTTCAATATAGCAAAATCTTGGCCAGGATAATCCATCAGATGGATTTGATATTTTGAAATACAATGTAGTCAACTTGATCAGAGTTGATAGTTGAACTCTGAGGTATCCTACGAGCATTTTGATTAAGGAGATGAATTATATGGAAATTATATCCGCATGGAGTTTGAGGATGTTGTTCTACACATTCGATCTATCCGGCTATCGGATATCATTACTAGATGGTCACTTTGATTGGTACAGAAATCTATTCATGTGCTACCGACTTAGGTTCAAACCTATGAGGTCACACACATTAGAGCTCACGATCTAGTCAGATGGTTGATCAACGATTAAGAATCATTCTAGGGTTAAACAATCAATACGATTGGTGTTTAACCTAGTGCAAGTGTTGTAGGAGGATCAATTAGCAATTAGATTGCTAATTAGCTGAATTTGATTAAGCCAGAGGATTGAGATTAAGTATAATTAAATATAATTTAATTTGATTTGGTTTAAACTTGATTGGATCAAGTTCAATTGACTTATTAGATACACCAAGTGCATGGAAGAACTAGTCCTAGTCTAACTAGGACTCGGGTCAATCTAAATTTTTAATTTAATTAGAAAATTAAATTAAAATTAAATCTAATTTAATATAATTTAATTAACACTTTAAATAGATTCTGGTCTTATTTAATTAAGTTGGTTTACTCTTGATTTTATTTGGTTAAAAGACCTTGTTTGACCAAGTCAAAATAGGAGTCCTAGTGTGACTAGGACTCCCTAACCTTGCGCCACCTTAGCCCACAGCCCCCATGTCCATTTTTCTTTATTTTGTGCATGAGATCTCTTCTCCCTGATTATCATGCACACCCCTCTCTTCCTCCTTTTCTCATAAGGTAATTTGTTGGAAGACCAAGTCAAAAGGGGAGTTAGTTTTGCTTTAGGATTTTATGAGATAGAATCCTTGTTGACCAAATCTTCTCTCCCTTGTGTGTCGCCCCCTCTCCTATTTTTTCTCCACTATTTTTATGGTGAGAAAAGAGGATTTTATGCATTTTTCCTTGCTGGATTCACAAAAAAATCAGAGGAGGGGCACCCAAAAGTTGGGCACCCCAACCACTTGCCAAATCTAGTCCTGCCTTGTCTAGTTTTTGACCTAGACAAGGATTCTTCTTTTTTTATAAATTTTGGATGAATTTTTTTTAATTTTTTCATAAAATATAGATATTTGGGAGAGGTTTTGGGTATGCAAAAATCAATGGAAGAGGGTCCTTGGGCATGGGAGTTCTATAGGCACCAAACTAGGTATCTAAGTGAGAGAAAAGATAAGAAGAATAGGGTCTTCTTCTAGGGCTATTTTATTCTTCATCTCTCCTCCTTCTTTTAAGTGTTTTCTAAGGAGTCTCAAATCAAAAAACTCTTCTCTTCCTTCTCATATTTTGGAGAGTCCATATTTTGAAGAAGGAAGCATCAGATCGATCGTCGAAGAAGGATCAGCATGGTACTAGCATGTTGTGCTGATTTCCTGCATCGGACGTCAGATCAGTTTGTAGGCTCGTGTGGATGACTCCTAGAGGCCAGATATATGTGCGGATCATGACTTCATCCTCAAGCCTAGATCAGTAAGTTAGAACATCTAACTTGCACAGGTAATAGATCTGATCTACTGATTTCATACCTACATTAGATATAGTGTAGATCTAGGTTGATGTGATCAACCTTTTTTTCTCCTTTATATTTTTAATTTTTTATTTAATATCATATCTTGATCATGTAATAGATCTAAGATCTAGGTATTTATATATTTATTTAAATAAATATTTAATTTATTTAAGTCTTCCACTGTTTGATCCTGAAAAGTTTCAAGATCTATCCGTGAAATCCTAGATCTGGTTCCTTCAATTGGTATCAGAGCATAGGTTCTTATTACATAATTTTTATGCATATTTAGATTATTTATTAGATTATATCTAATTTATAATATAATTATTAAATCTAAAATTAAAAATCTAGATCTCACGAACTACCATAAGATTATCCTCCTGTAAGGTTTATCCCTTATAGTGAAAAGATTATCCTAATTTATGATGATCTGACTCTAATCATAAATTTATTAAATTTAATTTAATTTTATTTATGATTTAATAAATTTAAAATAGTTTTAGATCTAAAAATAAAATTTTTTATATTGTACGAACTGTCATAAGATTGTCCTATTGTAAGGTCTACCACTTACAGTGGAAAGGTTATCCTAGTACGTGCTGATCTAAAATATTGATCATAAAATTTTAGATTAGATCTAAAAAAAATTATGATCTGATTAAAAATATTTTAATCTAATTTTAGTCATATAAATATATTAGATTTGATCTAGGTAGATTTATGATTAATTATTATTAAAATTATTTTAATTACATGAATCTATTTAAATTAGATCTAAAGTAGTTTCATGTTTATTTTACTTGCATATTGATTATGAATCAAACATGCAACTTGGTTAATAGAATCATGTTGTAAAAATATTTTATAGATATGAAAATTATTTTCAAAAAGCCAAACCCCAACCCTCAGCCCAAATCTTAATTAAAAATTTTGTTTGATTAGATTCTAGGATTGTAAATTGAAGATCCTATGACACGAATCATAACACATTGGGTTAATGGGTTAGTGAAGATTAGGTCAATTAATTAGGTTAGACCTAAGGTTAGATTAAAGAATGGACTTAATTAGAAAATTGACTAAATCTAATCAATTGTTGTCTTACATTAGGTCAAAGAATCTCTAGATCAATTACAATAGTTGTAGTTGATCAAGTCCATGTCTTTAATAAGAACCAAATGGACTTGATTCTCGACTAAGAGGTCTAGCTCGAACTGTTAGGTTGATCTAATCAAGACTAATTAAATCAGTTGATGTTTAAGATAAGTTTGGCACATATGATCGGTGGTTTTTAATTGGCAGCCCGCTTACTTGGCCATTTTCGATGGTGTCTAAGGCAAGCTTTAGCAGACCCTTCCACCAATCTCACTTAGCTGGCCTTCTTGGTGAGACTGAGTTTTGATCAGATCACTTGACAATTTGAGTTGACCCATGTCAGCTAGGTAAATCAATGTGACTGATTTAGGTGCTCCTAGATCAGCCTGTTAGTGGTCTCCTAAATGCTGACTTGGTGAAGCCAATGGAAGGATCATGACAAGCTGGTTAATCTGACCTACTCACTTTGATAAATAAATCCTCTAAAATTATTAGGTCCCTACAATGAAATAGTTATATGATAACTGGATCATAGCCTCCCATTAAAGTGGATGATAATGGATCCATTAGTTGGATAATCATTGGAGGCCCAAAGGACTGGTGCTTATCGATTGATAGAATTATCATTCATTATATGATCTCTTGGATACATCTTTCTAAATGGTGGTTAGATGGGCCAACCAAAGTTAGGCCGGATCATTCATTGGTTAGATGGGCCAAGTATGGTTATGTTAATGGTTGGACCTAACTGGACCCTTTTTTGAGAAGGCCAAAGCCAACTGATCAAGAGCTGGGGCAAAATTTAATTACTAGAAGTTGTTTGGAGAAATAATTGATTATGAACCTACTCTTAGATGTACATAGGTGGGCCAACCAAAGTTGGGCTCGTGTACAATCTATGTGGATTCTAGTACCCACTAAGAAATTATGATAATTCCTCATATTAAAGGTAGAGGCTACCAATTCGAATAAATAGTGGAAGAACCTTTTGATTAAAGTATAAATCTTTAGGTTTAATGAATCAATTACTGATTATATTATGTTTTTTCTTTGTGCATATATGGCCACTTCCTTATCGTTTCAATCCTTATTGGACAATGATAAGTTGGTAGGATCCAACTTCGATAGCTGGTACCAAAAGTTGAAGATAGTCTTGGAGCATGAACAGATCCTATATGTGCTAATAGATCCTGCACCTGAGGAGCTAGCTACCAATGCACATGGAACAGTCAGAGACACTTACCAGAAGTGGCTCAGTGATCGGACTATGATGCGCTGCATCATGCTGGCTGCTATGAGCAATGAGTTCAGTCATAGATTTGAGATGGCTCAGCCAAAGGACATACTTCAAGTGCTGGAGGATTCCTTTGGCACACCCAATGATGTGGAGAGGCACAAGACTAGTTGTGCCATCTTCAATGCCAGAATGTAGGTCGTGCCTCTGTCATTGATCATGTATTGTACAAGATCGAGCTGATAGAGCGATTGAGCAAGCTCAGCTTTTTCTTACATAAATAGCTTGAGAAAGATGCAATACTGAACTCATTGCCCAAGTTGTTTTTTCCATTTCTTACTCATTTCAGAATGACAAAGTCTAAAGTAGACTACCATGAGTTACTGGGGTTACTTCAAAACTTTGAGAAGGATCACCAACCCCATAATGAGTCGGTGAATTTAGTGGGAGGTTCATCTTCTAGCTCTCGACCCTTTAGGAAAAAGAAGAAGAACAAGAAGAAGAAAGCTAAGAAGGTACAAGTTCAGGCTGGGACATCTATGCAGGGCCAGACTAGGAAGATCAAGCTCGATAAGGGTCAAGTTGAATTCTTCTTTTGCAAGAAGTGGGGGCACTGGAAAAGAAATTGTCCTCAGTACATTGCCTCTCTGGATTCGAACAGATAGAGAAAGAAGCAAGCTATTGTTGGGCAAGGTATTTATATGATAACTCCTTGCAATTTTTTTATTTATGATATTATTGACTGGGCATTGGATATTGGTAGCCCTTACCATATTTGTAATTCATTGAAGGGGTTTCAGGTCAGTAGGAGATTCAAGTAAGGTGAAAGGTTCTTGAACGTTGGAGATGGAAGATCAATTTCAG
This sequence comes from Cocos nucifera, assembly GCA_006176705.1. Classification (NCBI taxonomy): domain Eukaryota; kingdom Viridiplantae; phylum Streptophyta; class Magnoliopsida; order Arecales; family Arecaceae; genus Cocos; species Cocos nucifera. The sequence goes on from QRFJ01000063.1 coordinate 813,911, forward strand.
TTCTAGCTTTAGAATTTTGAAACTTGTATTTGAGTTCCATACCGTTGTTCTTAGTGATTGTCCCTTCTATCTTAGTTTCTTTTTAAATATCATTTCTGTAGTTCTTTTGGCCAAAAATGATTATGAAATTTCAATAAAGAAACAAGTTTATAATATCATTATGAATGATGTTACTATTTTCTATGGATATTTGAATAATGGTGTGTATATGCTATCACAATCTGTTATCGTAGTCTATTCAATTGGCAAGCATCCTAGATTAGATAGTGTGTCAGATATCTACTTATGGCATTGTAGGCTAGGTCACATAAATAAGAACTGCATAGACATGTTAACTCAAGAGGAAATTTTTGAAGTCAGTGATTGTGAATCACATCCAACCTATGAATCCTGTATTCTTGGTAAAATGACCAAGTCACCTTTTACTAGAAAAGATAAAAGAACCACTAAGCTCTTAGATCTAGTACATACTGATGTATGTGGACTAATGAGTACAAGTGCCAAAGGTGGATATGTCTACTTCATTACTTTCATAGATGATCTATCTAGATATGGATATGTTTATCTGTTGAAATATAAGTTAGATTCTTTTGAAATGTTCAAATGATTTCGAAGTGAAGTAGAAAAACAAACTAGAAAGAGTATTAGAATCCTTCGGTCTAATCGAGAAGGGAAATACCTTTCAAGTGAGTTTCTCACATATCTAGGAGAGAATGGGATTCTCTCCCAATGGACTCCTCCAGGAACACCACAGTATAATGGTGTGTCTGAAAGGAGGAATTGGATTGTGTTAGACATGGTCCAATCCATTATGGATTTTGCAAGCTTGCCGATATCCTTCTAGGGATACACACTCAAATTAGCTTGTTATCTGTTAAATAGAATTTTAAGTAAGTCTGTAGTTAAGACTCCATATGAGATATGGACAGGACGTAAGCCAGCACTTTCATACCTTAGGGTTTGGGGGTACCCGGCTTATGTAAAATGGTTAGTTAAAAATAAACTTGGACCTAGGTCTGATAAGTGCACATTTATAGGGTACCCAAAAGAGACAAAAGGATACTATTTCTACTATGCTGATGAACAAAAGGTGTTCGTCAGCCTTAGGACAACCATTTTAGAAAAGAAATTCCTTGGTGAAGGAACTGTTAACTCCAAGGTTGAACTTAATAAAGTTCAATAGATAGAAAAACTGACACCTATAGCTGAACCAAAACTGAATTCGATTAGATCAAATTTGGACCCTAGTGTACCTGCACCATTAAGGCATTTCGGTAGAGTACCATATCAATCGGACAGATACTATAATTTTTGGTCTGGGATGGTGATTCCATCAAACTCGATGAAAAATGATGAGGATCCGCTCACCTATATGGATGCTATGCAGAGACCTAATTTCGAAAAATGGCTTAAGGCCATGAAATCCAAAATGGAGTCCATGAAGGTCAACAATGTATGGACATTAGTTGACCCATCCAAAGGGGTTAAACCCAGTGGATGTAAATAGATCTTCAAACTGAAGAGGGGTGCAGATGAAAAGGTGGAGACCTATAAAGCCCATCTGATTGCCAAAGGGTATTGTCAATGTCATGGTATTGATTATGATGAGACGTTCTCTCCTATGGCAATGCTCAAGTCCATTCGGATTATGCTTGCAATTGCTGTCCATCTAGACTATGAGATCTAGCAGATGGATGTGAAGATAGCTTTTCTAAATGAAGAGTTGATCGAAGAGGTGTATATGATACAACCTAAACGGTTCACATCCACAGACGAGTCTAATGTATGCAGACTTCAGAGATCCATTTATGGACCAAAGCAGGCATCTCGAAGTTGGAACATGCATTTTGATAAAGTGATCAAAATGTATTGCTTCGTTAAGAATGAAGAAAAATCCTGCATTTAGAAATGGGCAAATGGTCTAGTAGTGGTATTTCTTATTTTGTACGTAGATGACATTCTCTTAATCGAGAATGACATTCTTGCACTACAAGAAATAAAAGTCTGGTTGTCATCATAATTCTCCATGAAGGACTTGGGTGAAGCATCCTACATCCTAAGGATGAAGATCTATAGGGATAGATCTGAAAGGATACTTGGATTATCCAGTCCATATACATAGATACTATGCTAAAGAGGTTCAGCATGGAGAATTCCAAAAATGGCTATCTTCCGATAAGTCTTGGAATTTCTCTCTCTAAGAAGGATTGTCCAACAACTTCTGAAGAGAGAGAGTGTATGAGTAGAGTCCCATATGCTTCGATAGTGGGATCTATCATGTATGCCATGATATGTATGAGATCAGACGTGGCATACTCACTAGGAGTAGTGAGTAGATACCAATCTAATCCTAGAGAAAATGACTGGAAAGTGGTTAAAGCCATACTTAAGTATTCGAGAAATACTAAGGACCAATGCTTGGTTTATGGTGAGTCAGATCTGAAACTTGTGAGATTTATAGACTCCAGCTTTCAATCTGACCATGATGATAGTAGAAGCGTATCGGGATATATCTTTACTCTGAATGGTGGAGTCATCTACTGGAAGAGTTCCAAGCAGCATACTGTGGCAAACTCTATTTGTGAAGCAGAGTACATGGCAGCATCAGATGCTGCAAAGAAAGCTGTGTAGCTAAGAAAGTTTATCATCGAGCTCAGAGTAGCACCCTCCCTTGATGGTCCGATCCTACTCTACTGCGATAGCACTAGTGCCATTGCTCGGGCAAAAGAATCGAAGGCACACTAGCGGTCGAAGCACATTCTGCATTGCTTTCACCTAGTCTAGGAGATCGTGGATCAAGGTGACGTCAACCTTCAGAAGATCAACGAAAAGTAGAACCTAGCCGACCCCTTTACTAAAAGCCTAGCAATAAAGGAATTCGACAACCATAAGTCGAAGATAGGTATTAGATACTGTGCCAAGTGGCTTTAGGATAAGTGGGTGTTGTTGGAAAATATGTCTCAAAGCCAATCATCAGCCTATTGATGGTTGAGCTACTTTATATTTATAATTAATTTATTAATAAATAAAATATATTTTTGATATTTTTCATCATAAGTATTCATCTTCTAACAAACTCCATTGTTCTGATGACGTCCTTAGGACTATTTAGCTTTGATAAAAAGAGGATTTATCGATTAGTTCTTAAATTTATTCAGGACCAAATGATAGGCTGTTAATAAGGACGATAGCATCTATCGAGCATAGGTCGCTATATGCCATATAGATTGATTGTCCTCTTAACCAAGGAGTGTGGAAACACTGGTATGGCATATAGGTGAGATGTATAGGTACATCATCATTGAACGTGACCAACTCTAGAGCATTCTGCTATCGATAATGTCTCTGATGGGATATAGGTATAAATATCCCTTTGAACTGAGATCATCTCACTGACCTACAAGCAACTCACTATGCTTTGGTACCAGACTAACTAAATTTTTAATTTAGTAACGAAAGGCTTCTGGGCACAGTCAAGTACTTGCAAAATCAGAGTATGATTAAGATGGGATTAACCACTCTAAGCGTTGGAGAAGAATGTATCACTGTATTTCAATATAGCAAAACCTTGATCAGGATAATCCATCAAATGGATTTGATATTTTGAAGTACAATGTGGACAATCTGATCAGAGTTGATAGTTGAATTTTGAAGTATCCTACGAGCATTTTGATCAAGAGGATGAATTATATGGAAATTATATCCGCATGGGTTCTTAGGATGTTGTTCTACACATTCGACCTTTCTGATCGTCGGATACCATTGTTAGATGGTCACTTCGATTGGTATAGAAATCTATTCCTATGCTATCGACTTAGGTTTAGACCTATAAGGTCACACACATTAGAGTTCATGATCTGATCGGATGGTTGATCAACGATTAAGAATCATTCTAGGGTTAAATACTCAATACTATTGGTGTTTAACCTAGTGCAAGTGTTGTAGGAGGATCAATTAGCAATTAGATTGCTAATTAACTTAATTTGATTAAGCCAAAAGGCTAAGATCAAGTCTAATTAAATATGATTTAATTAAATTTGGTTTGGGCTTGATTGGATCAAGTTCAATTGACTTATTGGATAAGCCAAGTTCAAGGAAGAACTAGTCCTAGTCTAATTAGGACTTGGATCAACCCAATTTTTTAATTTGATTAAAAAATTAAATTAAAATTTAATTTAATTTAATATTATTTAATTAAGCTTTTAAATGAATTAGGGTCTTATTTAATTGAGTTGGTTTACTCTTGATTTTATTTGATTAAAAAACCTTGTTTGACCAAGTCAAAATAGCAGTCTTAGTGTGACTAAGACTCCCTAACCTTGTGCCACCTTAGCCGACACCCCTCACTTCCATTTTTCTTTATTTTGTGCATGAGATCTCTTCTCCCTGATTGTCACGCATGCCCCTCTCTCTCTCCTTTTCTCATAAGGCAATTTATTAGAAGACCAAGTCAAAAGGGGAGTTAGTTTTGCTTTAGGATTCTATGAGATAGAATCCTTATTGACCAAATCTTCTCTCCCTTGTGTGCCACCCCCTCTCCTATTTTTTCTCCACTATTTCCATGGTGAGAAAGGAGAATTTTATGCATTCTCCCTTGCTGGATTCACAAAAAAATTAGAGAAGGCCAAATCTAGTCCTACCTTATCTAGTTTTTGACCTAAAATAGGACTCTTCTTTTTCTATAAATTTTGGATGAATTTTGGCCTAATTTTTTATGTAGAATATAGAGCTTTGGGAGAGGTTTGGGATGCACAAAAATTAGAGAAAGAGGATCCTTGGGCATGGGGGTTTCATAGGCAGCAAACTAGGTGTCTAGGTGAGAGAAAAGAGAAGAAGAAGAGGGTCTTCTTATAGGACTATTTTATTCTTCATCTCTCCTCATTTTTAGTTTTTTCTAAGAGAGTCTCAGATCAGAAAACTCTTCTCTTCCTTCTCATATTTTAGAGAGTCTATGTTTTGAAGAAGAAAGTATTGGATCGACCGTCGAAGAAGGATCAGCACGGTACTAGCTTGCTATATTGATTTTCTACATTGGACTTTAGATTAGAATTCGTAGGCTCGTATGGATGACTCCTAGAGATTGGATGCATGTGAGGCCTGTGACTTCATCCTCAAGTCTGGATTAGCAAGTCAGAATATTTAACTTGCACTGGTAATAGATCTGATCTATTGATTTCATACTTGCATTAGATGTAGTGTAGATCTAGGTTGATGTGATCAACCTTTTCTTCTTCTTTATGTTTTTAATTTTTTATTTAAATCATGCCTTGATCATGTAATAGATCTGAGATCTAGATGTTTACATATTTATTTAAATAAATATTTAATTTATTTAAGTCTTTCACTACCTGATTTTGAAAAAGTTTCAGGATCTATCCGTGAAATACTAGATCTAGTTCCTTCAATTAGTTCTAAGATGATTTATCAATCTTGATCAAATTTCTTAGTTTCTTGAAATGTCATGTCTCTCTTAGATATTACAACAATAAGTAATTTTCAAGCCAAATTTTAGAATTTACTAGATTCATTTATGTTGATCAAATAATTGAAACAAACTTTTTGAAACTAGCCAAGCTTTAATCTAAATTTAAAATGAGTATTTTGAATTTCATTTGAGTTTTAATTCCTTGTGCTTTTTGCTGATGTCAAAAAGGGGGAGAAATGTTATGGAGTATATGCTTACATGATTCATGTTTAAATTGAGTATACAGAGAAGTTATGCTTGAGATGATCATTTGCTTGCTTAAACTAAATATATACCTTAAATGAGTATATTTGCACTCATTGAATATAATCTTGAATATATGTCTTCTTGAATATCTATATTGAATTTTGGTAACAAAATTTTTATTTATTAACGTCGTGATTCATATTTATATTAATAAATTAATTAAAATATATAATATTTTATTGGCATATACTCAAAGTTTTGTCATCATCAAATAAAGAAAAGATTGTTGATCCAAATGATTGATTTTGATGATAATAAAATATTAAGTAAAAATAGTACTAAAATATGTATTTCAAGGATGGATGTAAGGTTTCTTAGATGATCACAATGAAGAAATTATCCAAAGAAGAAATCCTCCTAAATAAGTTAATTCAAAGCAATTCAAAGATAAAATTTCATGTATTTGACTTAGTGGAGTCGATCATGTAGGGTTTGATCAACATGGTGGAAGCAATGGATTTCAAAAATTTAATCTATCAAACCCTAAACTCTATGACTGATCTTGATGAATTTCAATCACATACATGTATAAGATATAATTTTAGATAACATACTCTTAATAATCTGATTTGGAGAGGACTTATTTCCATGAGGCGCCCACATGTTCTCCCTTCAAGAGTAATCCACACGGGAATTGGTTTCAAGAATGATCCTTCTTGAATCTTGCTTGCTGAATTCTAAACTAGAACTCCTTCTCTTTTCTTCTCCCTTCTTCTCTCTTATTTATTCATCCTTTTATTCTCTCTTAGCCTTTTTAAATAATCTTTCTAACCCATGTCTTAATAAAGCCCTTGTCTAGAGGAAGACTCCTTGTCCTAATCAATACCTTATCTAAAAGAAAGGAAGGAAGAATTTTAAGACAAGCCTCTACATTTGGATGCCTGACACCTTTAATCTGAATCCTATTTATAGATTTAGATGGGGCACCAATCATACCCATTCCCATCAGCCATCCAAAAGACATATTAAAGGATCAGATAAGTCCCTTAAAGTAGAAGGACACTAGGAGTTACCCAAAAATTATGTAAGAAGTGGTTTCTGCCTCCAAAACATTGTATATACAACTTTCCTTCTTTTATTCCAAATGTTCTTTGAATTTTTCTTCTGATATGGCATGGATAAGGTAAGAGATTATCAGATAAGTGGTGCCAACCAAGAGCCTTCAGGCAGAAGGACTCTTGGTGCTATTTAAAATGAAACTACATGACTCTTCGAGTAGATTTCTTGGGAGATTACTTTTCTGCACCCACAACTTTAACTTGGTCAACAATTGTAGGTGCCATAAGAAAGAGACTCAGGGAGGGTGTTTACTTGGTCAAAGACCCTTGGCAAAAGGACTCTTCAACCATTCTTGCACCAACCCTTCTCATTCGCCAATAATTTGTGCGCTAAGTTGGACGAAGGTATTCTAGGCACCTACAGCACTTTTAGAAAGAGTCCAAATAATTGCCAAGTGGCAACAATCTGATGGGTAACCTTTTTAGCCTAACCACATTTCAGATTTAAGTAAAATTAGTTAGCCAAAAGTGCAAAGATTCAAACCAAAATTGATTTGGTTAGAAATTAGATTAGCTAACATATGCTAGCATGCCAATTAGCTATCCAATTAGCATCCGATGATCCTAAAATTAATTCTTCATCACTTTTTTTATGTGTGTAACCCATTGGGCTCCACATCTAGCTAGCAGTAGGCTTGGGTGCATTTTAATCTAATTTTATTGGACTCAATCTCAATCGATTAGGATTTATGTTGACTCGATTTTACCAATTAGAAGAACCATCTAATTGAGGATTGAATTAATCTTATTAATTCAATCAAATCCACAAGTCAAGATTGACATCTAGCAATGTATCATGACTACCCAGAAGATATGGAATTTGGTAGAAATATCAAATATATCTTTCAGTGGCAAGTTATCGTGCAACTTAATCCCTCGATCATCCTACATTTCGAATATGATTGTAAGTATTGATAAATGTCAAACTCAAACATATTCATGTTGATTCTCCATCAATCAGTGATAACTCTAATAAAGGATTAGAAGCCCTATCTAATCTTCATTCTGCTTTGGCCAACATCTTACTGAGTTATCAATAGATGAGAATGCATACGATGTCATCTCCTCTTACTAGGAGTGATTGATTTCTTGTTGAACTACTCACTACCTTCATACATACTTGACCATATCCAGAACACTCCGTTCATAACTAAATATTATGATTGAGTATGAACCAAAAATATGGGCTTATGTGCATAAGGTACCATGGTGATCTCAGATCTAAGGATCACATGCATAACTCTCACTTAGAGAACCATCATTTGACATACAAGTAAGGTTCCATAAGATATTTTCTTTTGTGTGTCAGTTTAGTAAATTCATTTCTCAATGAGCACCCACATCCTTCTATTAGTGTCTCCACATAAGTGTCTTGTGAGATCTGCTATTCTCTCCATCGAGCATACATATGGTCTATTCGACACATTGATCTCCGACTCAATGTTCATATGACTAGGAATATTTATGATTAGGATTTTAGGTCTCACAGGCATGATCCATTCATGTCCCCTAAAACCGATGTCCTAATCTTTAGGATTCATCATAATCTTTAAACATAAAACATTCAACTGAAATGATGAATTGAATGCCTTATTTTATTGGTATCAAAATAATGTCATTACATGATTTGGGGATTCTATAGAAAAAGTTCCATCACATCACATATGTAATTGGCTTGTAGGGCACTCATTCTTTCAATCTTCCACATGCACTAAAGCCAATCACCCTTATATCTCAAACCCATACAATTGAGATGATGATCAAATAGTTGCTGTGGTAAGGCCTTAGTAAATGGGTCTGCTATATTGTTCTTAGTATCTACTCATTCTAATACAACATCTTGTCTCTTGATAATTTTTCGAATAAGATGAAACCGTTTGAGGATGTGCTTTGATCTATGGTAAGACCATGGTTCCTTGGCTTGGATCATTACACTAGTATTATCATAATAAAATGGTACTAGTCATTCAATTTTAGGAACCACTCCTAGATTGCTGATGAATTTTTTCATCCAGACTGCTTCTTTGGCAGCTTTAGTAGCAGCAATGTACTCTGCCTCTATTATTGAGTCAGCTATAGTTTGCTATTTCAAACTTTTCCAACTAACCGCACCTCCATTCAAGGTAAATACATATCTTGATATTGATTTGCTATCATCCGGGTTTGACTGAAAACTAGAATTAGTATAAACTTCTAGTTTTAACTTTGACCCTCCATAAATTAGAAAAACTTCTTTAGTTCTTCTTAGATACTTAAGAGTGTTTTTCATAGCTTTCTAATGATCCTCCCTTGGATCAGCCTAATATCTGCTGACTATTCCTAATGTATAAGCCACATCAAGTCTGGTACATAACAAGGCATACATAATCGATCCTACTGTCGAAGCACTAGGAATCAATTTCATTATTTCTCTTTTTTCTGATGGCTTAGGAGACATTTTTTTAGAGAATTATATGCCTTGACTTATAGGAAAGTAACCTCTTTTACTTTCCTCCATATTGAATCTCTTTAACACTAAGTCAATATACCTAGATTGGGACAAACCTAGTATCCTGTTAGATCTATCTCTATAGATCTTTTTTTCCAAGAATATAGGATGCTTTACCCAAATCTTTCATGGAAAACTTATTTGATAGCTATGTCTTAACTGACTAGAGCATTGGGATATTATTCCCAATATATAATATATCATCAATATATAATTCCAAGAAGACTATAGCACTCCCACTAGCCTTCTTATATACACATGGTTTATCCATATTTTTTATGAAGCCAAACTCTTAGACTGTCATATCAAATCGGATGTTCCAACTTCTCAAAGCCTACTTTAATTCATAAATGAACTTTTTAAGCTTGCATACTTGATTCGGTCTTGTAGTGGAGATGAACCATTAAGGAAGGTGGTCTTAACATCCATTTGCTAGATTTCATAATCATAGTATGCTGCTATTGCAAGTAAAATTCTTATAGACTTTAGCATAGCCACTAGCGAAAAGGTTTCATCATAATTAATTCCTCGTTTCTATTTGAAACCTTTTGCCACCAACCTAGCTTTGTAGGTTTCTATTTGGCCATCAGCTCCGATCTTCTTCTTGAAGACCCACTTGCTCCCTATAGAGTTTATACCCTCTGGTGCATCAACCAAAGTCCAAACTTGGTTGGAATATATAGAATCCATTTTGGATTTCATTGCATCTAGTCACTTATCGGAGTCTTTACTCATGATGGCTTCAGAATAGGTTAATAGATCATCATCTTAAATGATATTTTCCTCATTATCATTTTCTGTGATGAAACCATATCTTAGAGGTGCCTAATGTACTCTCTCTGACCTATGAAGAGGAGGTGTATATTGTGGATGTACCTCATCATTGGGTATTTCAGGTTGAGGACTATTATTAGATAATTCTGGATAAGTTTGTAGATCCTAAACTTTTCTAAGTTCAATATTCCTCCCACTGCCTCCTTCTTGGATGAATTCTTTTTCTAATAATATGGCATGCCTACTGACAATTATCTTTTATTTAGTAGGGTGGTAGAAATAATATCCCTTAGTTTTCTTAGGATATCATGCAAACAAATATTTGTCTGACCTTGCATTTAGCTTATGTCCAAAAGTATTTCTGACATAAGCAAGATAGTCCCAAATCTTAAGATGCTTAAGATTAGATTTCTCTCCATTCCATAATTCATATGGAGTGCTAGGAATAGACTTAGAAGGTACTTTGTTAAGAATATAAGCAGCAGTTCTAGGTATAATCCCAAAAAGATATTGGAAGATCAGCATAGCACATCATGGACCGTATCATTTTCATAAGCATATGATTCCTCCTTTTGGCTACACCATTTAATTGTGGCATATAAGAAGGTGTCCATTCAGAGAGAATTTCTTTTTTCTTAAGATGATCAAAAAACTCACTGGATAAGTATTCGCCACCTCAATCAAATCGAAGGACTTTAATACTTCTTTATGTTTAATTTTTATCCATCTTCTGATATTTCTTAAACTTATCAAAAGTCTCAAATTTATATTTCATAAGAAACACATATCCATATCTTGATAAGTCATCAGTAAATATGATAAAATAGAAATATCCTTCTCTAGCTTGAGTTGCCACTAGCCCACATATATCTGAATGTACTCGAGCCAATAACTCAACTATCCTTTCTCTATGTTCAGAAAATGGAGACTTGATCATTGTTTCCATGAGGCAAGATTCACAAGTCCCATATAATTCATAATCATAGGGTTTAAAAATTTTTTCTTTATATAACTTGTTTATCATTGACTCACTAATTTGACCGAGATGGTAATGCTAGAGAAATGACATATTAATGTCTTCTCTCTTCCTCTTCATATTTTTACCAATATGAAATATAATTTTATTAAGTGTCAAAATTAGAAAATATTTATTAAAATGCTCATTTGCAAAGAATTCATTTGAACAAAAAATAGAGCATCCAGTGCTCATAAATTTATTTGATTACCTTCTTGTAACAAAAGAGGTATAGATAAAATATTTGTTATTACATTGAGTATGTAATAACATTCTTCCAATTTGAGAGTTCTTCCAGTCGGCAGCTCCAGTAAGTTTCCGTAGCCTTAGCGGAGATAATTTCTCCACTAGCACTAAAAATCTTGAACTCATCTTTCTTCAACCCTCTGATTCTCTATAGCTCCTATAATGAATTACAGATATGGGAACCACATGCGGTATCCAATACTCATGAATTACTGACTGAAGTACTTAATAAAAATGTTGTATGTATCATATACAAACCATTTTGTGCAGCATTTTTGTTGATCTTTGCAAGATAACTCTTGCAATTCTTCTTCAAATGTCCCATTTTGCCATAGTGATAACAGTTCATATTTGCTGGGATATTCTTTGCCTTCTTCTTGAAGGTGCTTCTTTTAGGGTTCAATTTATTTCTTTTCTTTGAACCCTTCCTGCTAGTTTTCTTCTTGTCCACTATCAAAAGTGGACCTTTTTCTATCTTGATATAATTTTCTGCTACTTTTAACATATTTAATAGCTCTGGCTGGAAAGTATCCAATTTGTTCATGTGATAATTCCCTACAAACAAAGAGGAGTTTGGGAGAGACTGCAGTATGAGATCCTGACTGAGCTTTGCATCCATGGCAAAATCTAATTGATTCGATCTAGTGATTAAGTCAATTAGTTTTAGCACATGGTTCAAAATTGGAGTTCTCTCAGCCATCCGAACTTGGAATAACTACTTAGATAATTAATATCTAACAGTCCAACTCTATTCTCCATAAAGTTTTTTTTATATTGAGCAATATGAAGAAAGCATCCATACTTTCATGTTGCCTCGGTAATTCATTACTCATCGAGGCCAACATGATACACTTAATAGTGGTATTGTTATTTTGCCACATCTTATATGTAGCTTTCTCTGTTGGAAATATGCGCTCTTCTCACATGGATCGGCATGGCCGTCGGTGATTAGCCAAGCAATAAGAAAGTACTTTTCAAAGATCTCTATGAAAGCACGATCAAATAAATCAAGGAATAGAGAAAAAGAGAAGAAGAGATTTCTGAGAGAAAAGAGTTTTTATTCAGTATATTTCAGCACTCTTACAACCTTGACCTATTTTCAGTATATATACTTTACAAAGGGTCAAGCCCAAGCTCATAGGAAAACTCTCCAAATCCAAACAACTCATGTACACAAAATTATAACCCACAAAAATTGAGCCGACCTAGTTTCAGACTGAGCCGACTAACCTATGATTGGGTCGGCTCAGTCCGATACTGAGCTGACCCATTGTGTACCATGCCAATAGTCCAAAAATACTACTTTCTATCTAAACTTTTCTTTAAGACCTAGCTGATCCAGTCCTGGACTGAGCCAACCTAGTTTCCAACTTAGTCGGCTCAGTCTCAGAGTGAGCCGACCTAGTTTCTAAACTTTACTATTGAGAGTGATTCTTCTTTCATCTCGCTCTTATCTTTTCATGACCTATCTTTTCATATTTTCAAGACTTGGGAGTGCCACTTCTGAGCTCACATTCTCTACCTTGGTTCTTCCAAGTCCTTATGAACTCATCTCTTCTCAACAGATCCATCCATGCCACACACCTCTGAAAGCTATCTCTAGCGAGTACCTTCGTGAGTGCATCAGACTGATTCTCCTTGGTATGGATCTTCATCAGTTCCACTTCACCTTCCTCCACCAGCTCTTTAATCCTGTGGTACCTCATGTCTATATGCTTTGTGCGCGTATGATAGACTGAGTTCTGTGCCAACAACAGAGCACTCTGACTATCACTGAATAGTGTAACCTTGCTCTGCTCTACCCCCAACTCATCAATCAGCCTCCTAAGCTAAAAGGCTTCCTTTGCAACCTCCGTTATCCCAATGTACTCAGCCTCTATGGTAGACAAGACTGTGGTTAGCTGAAGGATGGATCTCCAAGACACCGATCCACCATATACGTAGAAGAGGTATCCAATAGTAGACCTCCTTGTATCAAGATCACCAGCATAATTTGCATCAACAAATCCTTCCAGAGGACCTAAACCTTCACACATCTTCATAGATTGTTCTCCAAATCCTCCCGACTGTCCACCAAACACCAAACCATAATCTCTTGTTCCATGCAGATATCTCAATATCCATTTTAATGCTTTCTAGTGTTCCTTCCTAGGGTTAGCCATGTATCTACTAACCGTGCTCATAGCATGTGCTATATCTAGTCTACAGCACACCATAGTATACATCACACTACCTATAGCATTTGCATAAGAGACTCATTCCATATACTCTCTCTCCTCTTATGACTGGGGGCACTGTAACTTGGAGAGAGACATATGGCTCGGTAATGGCGTCTCTGCAGGTTTGATCTTCTCCATCCCAAACCTCTTCAGAACCTTCTGGACATACTTTCCTTATGACAAATGGAGCATTCCTTTGCACCTATCTCTGTAAATCTCCATTCCAAGGATTTTTCTCAGCTGGATCCAAATCTTTCATCTCAAATTTAGATGATAATGCCCCTTTCAACCTTCTCACAGCATCCATGCTTTTACTGGCTATGAGCATATCATCTGTTGTTCCTATGGCTGCTCGGAGTCACAGTTGTAGATCCGATCTCCTGCATGAACCTGGGTATTAATCCAGCAAACTGAAAAAGATCTAAGAAAGATGAGAGAAGCTAGGATTTCTGGCATTGGAACCAGAGAGAAGAGAGAAGAGGATTAGGAAGAAAAGCTCAATTGTATTCCAACCTTATTGTAAAAGTTACAATATCCTAATTTATTTATCCAAGAGTTCCCATATGAACCCTAATAAACTCCAGCTCAAAAACTCCCCTAGGCTAACCCAACCCATACATGAATTAGCCCCCTTAAGACCTCTTGAATCAGGCCTTAAGACCCCTAAGATCAACTCAGACCCTAGCCCAAAACAGACCCTCGCGTAACTCTGTCCGCGCACTGAGCTGGCTTAGTCTCAGCACTGAGATGGCTAAGTTCCACTGGGTCGGCATAGTCTGAAATTGAGTCGGCCTAGTCCTATGTTGTGATAGCAGTTTTGAATGCACAGCTATCTATTTTGCTAGTGCACTGAGACTTAGCCGACCCAATTTTGGACTGAGCTAGCTAACCTGCAGAAAATTCTTTTTCTACAGCCTTCAAGCTCTGAGTTTGGTTCCTTGCTCCACCTTGTGTCTCAGGTCTCTAAAGCACCAACCAAGCCCCTTGAATTCCTCAATACCTGAACCTCAAGCCCATAAAGAGCTACATGCTGCCTCCACCCTTGGACAATTTTTGTCCTAGCCCTAGGACCACACCTATCCTGGCTTCCTCGGAGCCCTCACCCTGGCTCCACCCATGGCCTCCCAAGGCTTAGGAGCACCACACCAGCTACAATCTCCACCTTGGTGCATCCAAGCCTTGGCACACCTGGCAACATCCTCCTATACGATCCTGCTATCCTTGCATGTCTTGATTGCCCCTCATACTCACTTTGCCATTGCCATTCTTCTTTAGCTACTGAGCTCCCTTTGAGGCCTTCGACATGACCGCCTCCATCGCTGAAGTCCTTGGTTTTTTTTTCTACACCACCTTTGGAGTTGTAGATATCCTTTTACTTGGCAGCTACATCACTTATCTTGGACTTTCCTAGAGATCATGCAATGTTCCTTTACCAGCACTCACCACATATCTTGATGCTCCACCTAACATTGTCCCCTCAGAGCCACACCTATCTCCCTGCACAATCCTCTCCACTTGGATTTGTACAGTCCTAACACTGGTGCTGGGATATAGGTCCTCCCTCTACATCTCTTTACTCTAAACCCATGTCATAGCTTTCTCCACTTATGAAGCGACCTCTGCCTAGTGCTCCACCTGGAGTTGAAGTTACCCTGATGCCGCAGAAGCCGACTCTATCTTTGAGTCTCCTGAGGCCAACCACCCAACACTACATTACTGGGCCTGCCGCTGTACCTCGAACACCATCGCTGTCCCTTCGAACCCTCTACACTCTGCAGACCTGTCCGAAACCCTCTCATATACACCGCACCCTGTGGGCTCCTTCGAGACCACTAAGATTTCATCCAAATCTTCACTTTCAGTGACTGTACTAATGGAATCTGAGCTTTGTCCTTCCTTGCACTTCTTCTAAAGTGGAAACTCCCGCTTAAAGTGCCCTGCTTCACCGCACTTAAAGCATCTCTTGGACCCCTTGCTACACCTCTATTCATCCTTCTTCTTTTCTTTCTTATGCTTCTCTGAAACCATAAGACTCTCTTGGAAGATCTTCCTTTTCATCATCCGTTCCCACTTCTCGTTGGACCTAAGCACTGATATGATCTCCTCATACACCAATGTCTCCTTAGCATACAACAAAATTATCGCCAATGGAGTGAAGCTTTCGGATAGCGAACACAGCAATAATAGACTCTTATCCTCCTCTTCTAAATCCACCCCTATATTAAGCAAGTGCATGCTCATCCAATCGAACCGTTGAATATGTCTCGCAACATCCTCATCCTCCTGCATTCGAAGGCTGTACAGTTTCTTCTTCAGCATCAACTTGTTGCACATGTTCTTTTCCATGTACAACTACTGTAACCTTGACCATAATTCCTTGGATGTTCTCTCTTCCAACACACCATACAAAATCTCATCCACCAAATAGGCCCTAATCATGGCACATGCCCTTTTCTCCAAGGACACCCACTCCTTGTCTATCATCTCCTTCGACCTATCCTCCAAGACCGAACCAGCCTCATCTGAACTAGTAGATCCTCCATCCTTACCATCCACATCATAAAACTTTTCTTTCAATCAAACTTCTCTAATCCTACCTTCAACCCACTGTTCTCCATGATCAATCTAAATCAAATAACAACAAACAGGTAGATCTGAGAAATACCTTGACTAGGGATGGTGGACAGCAGTCCTATGATCTCTCCCTTCCTCATGAAGCATGGAGAAAGCATTTTGATCTGAATATCACTACTGATCTCTATTGAAAATCAATCTTCTTCCTCTTCCATGCTCAACCAGGCTTTGATACTAATTGTTGTTCCTATGACTACTTAGAGCCAGAACCGTAGATTCGATCTCTTGCATGAACCTGGGGTTAATCCAGCAAACTGAAGAAGATCTAAGAAAGATGAGAGAAGCTAGGATTTTTGGCATTGGAACTAGACAGAAGAGAGAAGAGGGTTAGGGAGAAAAGCTCAATTGTATTCCAACCTTATTGTAAAAGTTACAATATCCTGATTTATTTATCCTAGAGTCACATGAACCCTAAGAAACCCCATCTCAAAAACTCTCCTAGGCTAACCCAATCCATACATGAATTAGCCTCCTTAAGATCTCTTGAACCAGGCCTTAAGATCCTTAGGATCAACTCAGACCCTAGCCTAAAATAGACCCTCATGTAACTCTGCCCGTGCACTGAGCTGGCTCAGTCTCAGCATTGAGATGACTAAGTTCCATAGGTCGACTCAGTCTGAAACTGAGCCAGCCCAGTCCTATGCCATGCCAGCAGTCTGGAATGTGTAGCACTCTATTTTGCTTATGCTCTGGGACTTAGCCGACCTAGTTTTGGACTGAGCCGACTAACCTATAGAAAATCCTTTTTCTATAGCCTTCAAGCTTCGACTTTGGTTCCTTGCTCCACCTTGTGTCCCAGGTCTCCAAAGCACCAACCAAGCTCCTTGAGGCCCTCAATACCTGAACCTCAAGCCCATGAAGAGCTACATACTGCCTCCATCCTTGGACAACTCCTGTCCTAATCCTAGGACCACACCTATCTTAGCCTCCCTAGAGCCCTCACCCTGGCTCCACCCGTGGCCTCCCAAGGCTTGGGAGCACCACACCACCTATATCATCAACATACAATAATAGGTACAGGGCATCTTCCGTATCTACATCCTTGATGTAGACACAACAATCGTGTTCACATCTGCTGAAACCTAGGCTCAAGACAAAACTATCAAACCTTCGATACCACTGATGAGGGGATTATTTTAAGCCATACAAATACTTCTTGAGTAAACAAAGCTTTCCTTCCTATCACATCTCCATGAAACCATCTGGCTGCTTCATGTAGATTCTTTCCTCTAAAGTCCCGTGAAGGAAGGCCATCTTCACATCCATCTTTTTCAATTCTATATTATATTGTGCCACCAGTGATAATAAAACTTGAATAGATGTATGACGCACCATAAGAGAGAAAATTTTTGTGTAGTCAATCTCTTTCCTTTGTGAGTATCCCTTTGCTACCATCTTTGCTTTGAATCTGACTCCACCTTGTTCTGAAGGTGCTTCTTTCTTTGTGAACACCCACTTTGAGCCAATAGGTCGAGCACCCTCTGGAAGATCCATCAGCTATCATGTTTGATTCTTCTCAAGTGATTCCATCTCCTCCATCATGACCTGCATTCATGAATCATGATCCTCACTCTCCATGACCTCTGCGTAATTCTTAGGATCTTCATTAGCAGTGATGAGTGCATAGAAGATAATCTCATCAATGCCATATCTGACCGATCTCCTAATAGTATGCTGGGGCTTGTGCAAAGCCACTCCCACTGACACATCTCAGCTTGATGTTTGTGGTTGCTCCTGCACATCGATCTGAACTATCGACCCTCCATGCTGATTTTTAATTTGAGATAATACTTTTCTACCCAGCTCCATCTCAATAGGAACACTCCTATAAGTGGATATAACCTGCATGCCATCATTCTCTGACTGGCCACCACTGTTCGCCTTTATTTTTCTAGTTCTATCTATCCCAGACCTTCTCAAGATGCTCTTCTCATCAAAGATAATGTCTCTACTAATCACTGAATTCTATGCTTGAAAGTCTCACAGCAGGTACCCTTTGACTCCTTATGGATACCCTATGAATGTCATCTATTGAGATTTTGGGTCCAATTTACTGCTCTTGATTGCCTCCACATGTGCATAGGCTGTGCAACCGAAGACATTCAGGTGGCCAAGATCCACCTTCTTTCCACTCCAAACCTCTTCTGGAATGCCTCCATTTAGCTTATAATAAGGGGATCTATTCATAAGAAAATAAGAAAAAGTTTGAGCATCACCCCAAAAGGACTTTGGGAGTGTTGTCTGTAGCCTCAAACTCTGTATCTTCTCGATCAGTGTTCAGTTCATCCTCTCCATGACACCATTCTGGTGGGGAGTCATCCTCACCATGTAATGGCGTTTGATACCAATTTTCTCACAGTAACTCCTGAACTCCAGGCTAGTATACTCTCCTTCATTGTCCGACCTTAGATACTTTACCTATCTCCCTGACTCCTTCTCTACTTCAGCTTTCCAGGCTCTGAACCGGACAAACATCTCTTATTTTTCTCTAATCAGATAAATGCATACCTTCCTTGAGAAATCATCAATGAAAGTAACAAAGTATTTTGCCCCACCTCTAGCGGATACAGGAGCTGATCCCTACACATCCGAGTGCACTAAATTCAGCACTCCCTCACTATGCTTGGTACTTCTGGAAAACTTCACCCTATGTTGTTTACAAAAGATACACGGCTCACAAAGATCTATGCCCTCCTTCTTCAGGGCTAGGATCATATCTCTTCTGCTTAGTTCTGTTAGCCCAAGGTCACTCATATGACCCATTCGATAGTACCATAGCTGATATAAAATATGTTCCTCCTGTGCCACTGCTAGCACCTCTGTACTATCATTTACTACAGAGTCTTCCATTCTGCAAAGACTGTTGCTTAGTCTTCTATCTCTCATCACCATCAAAGCTTTCTTGAAAATTTTCAAACATCCACTCCCAGTCTGGCTACTAAAAGCATAATCCTGCTCCTTCAAGTAGCCCAAAGAAAACAAATTCTTTTTCAACTCTAGTATATGCTTGACATTTGACAATGTATGAATAATTCCATTGTATATCCTCAACCTGATAGAGCCAATTCCAGCTACTTTGCATGGGTAATCATCTCTAAGGCTGACACTTCCATCATCAACCTTCTAGTAGGTAACAAACCACTCCCGATAAGAAGTATAGTAGTGCGAGCATGCTGAATCTAATATCCATATAGTATCGCATTCTATAGATCCATCTGATACAACTAGCAGATCTTCTCCACTGCTCACAAAAGTTGTATCATCTTTCTTACTGGCCTTCCCTTTTTCTGATCTCAAAAGGGGACAATCTCTCCTCAAGTGTCCTGGTTGATGACATTTATAATATTTCAATGTCATCTTCCTCTTATCGCGAGACTTTGACCTATCTTTGGATTTTCCTCTTGTCTTCTTCTTTGATCTTTCTTGTCTTTCATTCACAGCCAAGATCTCAAACTTAGGATCTTCCTTGTAGATCTTCTCCCTTTGCTCATTTGATCTGAGCACACCAACAATCTCTTCATAGTTTAGGATCTCCTTCCCATAAACTAGAGTTGTTATGAGACCATCATATGAACCTAAGAGAGAACATAATAGCAGTAATGCCTGATCCTCCTCGTCAATCTTCACATCCAAACTCATCACCTCAGAACACACCTGATTGAACCTTTGGATATGTGCAACAACATCTTCACCTTCGGGCATTCTCAGACTATACAGCTATTTCTTCAACCATAGCTTATTCATCATGTTCTTCCCCATGTATGTGTTCTCTAGTCTCTCCTAGAGCCCCTTTGCCATAGTCTCTATACAAACCTCGGGCGAAACCTGATTGGCCAAGCTCATCCGGATTGTGCTAAAAGCAATTTCCTCTAACTCTTTTCAATCCTCAGCACTGATCTTTTTCGAGCTTTCTTTTGTCAAGACCATGTAGATCCTCTGCCGAACCAACAAGTCCTTTACTCTTTGCTGCCATCGGATAAAGTTTTTCTTGCCATCGAACTTCTCAAAATCCATCTTGAATCCACTTGATCCCATGACTTCAAACAAGTCAAGAATAGATCCCTAACACCCTTCACGATCACACACCAGTAAAACTACCATTCACAGAAGATCTAACTAGCCCTAGATCCTTTTCCCAAACTTTTGTATCATCATTCCTCCGTGTAAACAATCTCCACCAAAATCTAGAGACAACCACGAAGCAAACTAGAAGTTTTAGGATAAAACCTGGTGCAACAGATCCTGGATGTAGTATTCCCTAGGTGTCTTCCTTCCTTCCACGCAACACTGCTCTGATACCAAATGTTGAAAATATGCGCTCTTTCCATATGGATCGATGTGGTCATCGATGATTAACCAAGCAACAAGAAAGTACTTCTCAGAGATCTCTATGGAAGCACAATCAAATAAATTAGAAAATAAAGAAGAAGAGAAGATATTTTTGGAAGAAAAGGGCTTTTATTCAGTCTATTTCAGCACTCTTGCAACCTTGACCTGTTTCCAGTATATATACTTTATAAAGGGTCAAGCCAAAGGTCATAGAAAAACTCCCTAAACCCAAACAATCCATGTACATAAAATAATTGTTAGATATATATGCCCTAGAAGCCAGAATTGGATGACACTTATAGTACACTTCTAGGGACAAAATTATAATTTTGACTATAATCAATAAAATGGGGTACTTTCTATCACATATGTGTATTTAGTGTCTGTGATACATCCTTTGAGTTAATGGTAATGATGGTTCATATTTTCAAGAGTTGAAAATTTAAGATATGAATAATCATTATTAACTCATAAAATGCTCCTGACCATAGGATCATCACAAGGATGGTGATTGATCCGAAAGATTGGTGTACAATCACTTCTCTTTAGTAGATGAGTCTTGAGTCTACGGTGTGGAGACACCAGAGCGAGAGTATAGGTACTCGTTAGAGAATGAGGGCACTGAGCATGACCACCTTGAATAGTCATTAGGAAGTCTACCTTCTCATCAATGACTGACTTGATGCTGCAGTGGTGTGTCTGGTTCTTTGACCTGAGGTGCATCGGCAGTTCACCTTGAGGGTGTTATAGTTTGACTACACTATAACTCGATCACCTAGCCATATGGAATCCTGAGGTGTATATTGGCTATAGCATTTTCATTATAGAAACTGGATTGCATCAAGATGGAATCTATCTACCTCGGTGGTAGAGGAGCAGCCCTATGATGATCATGAGAATCAAGTCCAGAAGCCCATGGTCATGGTAGAGTAAAATAATAGAAAGAGTTTCTATTTAGCTTTTTACATCGGACTTGAATCGAATGATTACATCATATGACAGAGACTAGGGTTTGATGAGTTCACCTAAACCCTAATCTGATCAGAGCTCAAGATAGAAGAACTTAATCACACAGGTAGCTGCACCAAGAGGTTCGTATTCAGCTCTGATGGGTTGCCACCATATACTACTAGGTGTCACTTGTGGATTTTGGGAGCAATTAGAATGATTTAGATGATCGATCATTCTAGCTGTTCGAATCAGAAGAGTTATGATCCATTGAAAGAAGTTTTGATGATGTTGATGATAGAAATCATGACATATCCCATTACCATACAAAACTGAACCTAACTGGGTCACACAAACAAGGGTTTGAATCTGGTGATCATCAATTGAACTGATCTAGTTCAATTGATCTAAATGAGATTCAATTAGGTTCAAGAAAATCGTGCTAGCATTCGATTGAACCTAACGTTCTTCTTTAATTATCATAAATAGTTATCCTGACTGAGCCAAAGAAGTTTGTGCTCGATTAGAGGCCTTCACTTGGTCTGACTGGAGCCTGTCCAGGTCAGAAAAGGGTTGTCTTATTTTGTAAGATAATACCTACCATTTTTGGTCACCTACCATTTCTCGTCCTTTGACTTTGGTCAAAAGTTGACCTTTGACTGGTCAAATGTTGACCATTGATACTTTGACTTCTGTCCATGTGTCACACACCTATTGGAGAGCTGGTGGGGACTTGTCCTCCTGCCAGAACCTGGCAAGGAGGAGGGTGCATGCCACCCTTATTGTGTGCCCAAGCTGGAGGCGCCCAGGAGTCCCTGTTGGATAGGGACTCCATCTCCTTTTTGGATTTTGATTAGACTTCTCCTAAGAACCAAGTTTGACTGGTCTTAGGTGCCATTTAAAAGGAAATCCAAGGGATTCTATTCCCACCAATCAGATTTAGATCTGATTTCACAAAGGATTGTGATTGGTTGGGAAGAAGAGGAGTTGGATCACGCATAGTCTATAAATAAGACCCTGCACCCAACCCAAAGAGCAATTGAAAAATTTCGATGCCCCAAGGCTGCCTCTCCTCTCCTCCTCCATGCCAAGTCCATCTTCCCCCTCTCCTCTCCACACCCAAAGGAGTTTGGGATCCAAGTTGGTGCAATCCAGATGAGAGAAAGATGACAAAAAGCTAGAAGGCTGCATTGCTGCAAAGGATAACTACTGATCTTCGAAAGGTGTTTTGAAGATCCTCCAAATTAGATTCAGATCTAATTTTTGGAGACATGATAGAGGAGAAGAGGATCTCTAGATCCAACCTGAGTGGATACTAGTAGAGGCTAGGTACTTGCATGGCTAGATCCAGAACCTTCCGCTGCTTATAGGATCATCAATGGGTAATAGGATTACCCTACATCAAGGTAAATTAAATTTGATTTAATTTATCTAGATTTTATTTTTATTATTAGAATAATAAAGATCAGATCTGAAATATCTTAGATCTAATTTAGATCAAAGAAAAAAAATTTTGAAATATATCTCTTGATCCGATCAGATCTGAATGAACATGGTATGGAAAATCAGGATTTTCTCTTCAATAGTAATCTACAAAAATTGAGTCAGCCCAGTTTCAGACTAGGTCAGCTAACCTGTGATTGGGTTAGCTTAGTTCGACACTGAGCTGACCCAGTTGTGTACCATGAACTGAGCCGACCCAGTTGTGTATCGTGTCAATAGCTTAAAAATGCTGCTTTCTATCTGAATTTTTTTTGCGACCTAGCCAACCTAGTCCTGGACTAAGCCAATCCAGTTTCCAACTGAGCCAACTCAGTGTCAGAGTGAGCCGACCCAATTTTTAAACTTTACTATTGAGACTGATTCTTCTTTCGGCTCGCTCCCATCTTCCCATGACCTATCTTCTCATGTTTCCAAGACTTGGGAGTGCCACTTCTAAGCTCACATTCTTCTCCTCTGAAGTAGCTTCAGTAATCAGATCTAGGTTAGGAGTATCCAGAATATAAGATAACTTCTCTTGCATAAGTACTATGCCTAAGTTCCTCAACCAGTCCATGTAATTTGGACCAGTCAATTTATTTATTTCAAGCATACATCACAATGAGAGTAAAGAAACCGTTATATAGATATTTTATTCGATATAAAATAAGAACACTAATATAAGTAGATCACTCAAGATGACATGTACAATTAGATGAGATCTTTTATTTTACTTATTACTCTCACTATTTTACCATATACCATAGCCCTTCTTATGGCATACAAGAAAATCCTAAATTGGTTTCTTAGTGGGGTTGAGATCCTTATCCCTTAAAGAAGTCTTATGGATAGCACAATAAATTTTAGTAAGTTCAAAGATAAGAAAATCTATCCAATTACATTTTCATGTAATTCTTAACATAACCTATCTCTAAAACATTCATAGTCTTGTGGATAACATAATAAACTATAATAATTTAGTTAACTCAAACCCTTCATTTTCATATAGTCATATTTGAAATTAATATTGCTCTTGCAGATAGCACAACAATGCAATAATAAATCAAATATACTATAAGCATTTTGAAATGCACCAAGATATTATTATATCAGTTTTCAAGATAACTCTTGTGGATAGCACAACAAACATACTATGGTTCTTGAAATAATAATTATCTTAGCATAAAGGAAGGCATTTATAGTGTCTTGATCATTATGCATTTTTAATTCAAGATTTTAATTGAATCAAATTGATTGAATAAATGGAAAAGACGTAGGAGGCCTCCCGTTCTTACCTTAGACATCAATTAAAATTGGCCAGGTAAGATACATGAAGGAAAAATCTAGGATTTCATGTAGGTATTTTGAATTTTTTTCAAAATAGACCAGTGAAAGAAATAAATTAATCATATTAATTTATTAAAAATATATAACTAAACTCTAGGTCTAGGATTTAATAACATGATCTATTATTGACCTCCTAAGTGATTTTGATGATGACCAAACTTTAAAGCAAGTGATTACCAATATATTTTATTTTAAGTGTTCCAATATCAGAAGAAAGAGAGCCTTTTGATCAAAATAAGGAAGACATAAAGTAAAAATCAAATAAAATTCAAATCTCCTAAAATTTTCTTGGAGCAGTCTTCGAGATGTCTCAAATTTTTTTTGAGAGTTCTCGAGTGGACTGGCTCAATTTTGAGAAGTCTCGAGTAAATCTCAAGACATCTCGATCTCAGATAATAGAAATTTAATTTTTATGCTTTGAGAATGAGAGGTCTCGTAGGATTATCGAGAGGTCTCGTGGTTCCAGTGAGACGTCTCGTTCAGAACCAAGACGTCTCGATATCAGGCAAGCCATTTTTTTCAAAAAGGTGATTTTTCATGCAACTGAAGATGAGAGCTCTCCCGATCAATCCGAGAGGCCTCGTATCCTAACGAGATGTCTTGAGTCAAACCGAAAGATCTCGAGATATGACGATAGCTTTTTGACGGGACATTTTAGGTTGGATTTTTTTCATTCCAATTACTAGTTGCTGCTCTCCATGGTCAGATTTTGCTTTTTCTGAACTCCAATCATCATTAGAAAAAAGAAAATGCTAGAGATATAAAAGGAAGAAAGATTATTTTTCAAAAAAAAAAAAAACAAGAGAAAGAAAAGCATGCTCTATTCTTGAACGAATACCCGATCTCCAATCAATCTATTCTCTCAAGCTTTGAAGAATCCTCAAGTGCATTAACTCCACACATTCAAAGAGGCTTTCAACAAATTGCAAGGATAACTTTTTTGCTCATTCAAAGGGATATTTTGAGTTGTAAAATTTCTTTTCCTCTTTTCATGTACTTAATTTCAGCAGAGGCTGAAACTTAAATTTTAGGACTTTTTCTTCTCTCTGTTTATTCAGATTGATTCGTCTAATTCTTGTAATAGTTATGGTTGGCAAACCTAGAGAAAAACCAATTGAGTTTTTAGATAGTGAGCTCGAAAAAACTATTCGACTGTAATCTTATGGGATTATAGTAAAATTCCTAAGAGTATGCTTGAGGAGTGGATGTAGGTGCTGGGAGAGCACCGAACCACTACAAAATTCTCTTATTTGTGTGTGTGCTCTTAATTGTATCTTCTATTTGCTCTTACACTTGATTCACTTAGGTTTTAATCATTTAGCACTACACATATCTATTTTAATTTTTGAAAATCCAATTCACCCACCCCCCTCTTGGGTTGTCTATCTGGGCAAGAATTGGTATCAGAGCCTTGGTTCTCTATTAATTATTGATCTTATCAACTAGGAGGTTCACTTGCCGAAGGGCAATCCACAAATAGGCCATCTTTTTTCAATAGGTCCAACTATACCTATTGAAAAACTCGCATGTGCATTTTCATTCAAGCCCTTGACTATGACATATAGAGTGTCATTATCAATGGCCCACACACACCTACAATCATTGTCAATGGCACATCCTCTCCTAAGCTGGAGAAGGATTGGGATGAAATGGACAAGAAACTTGTCCAATTAAATGCCAAGGCAATGAATGTACTCTATTGTGCCCTTGATGCAAATAAGTTTAACTGAATCTCCACTTGCAATTCTGCAAAAAAAATTTGGGACAGACTTGACGTCACACATGAAGTGACAAATCAAGTAAAAAAAACTAAAATTAACATGCTAGTTCATCAATATGAGTTATTTAAAATTGACCCCATTGAATCTATCACTAGCATATACACAAGATTCACTGATATTATAAATGGTTTAAAAAGCTTAGGTAAAGTTTACACTAATAGTGAATTGGTGAGAAAGATCCTCAGATCTTTGCCTAGATCATGGAAAGCCAAAGTAACAGCCATCTATGAGGCAAAGGATCTGAATACACTGCCACTAGAGGAGCTCATTAGATCCTTGATGACACATGAGCTAGCCATGAGTCGGCCTAATGAGAAAGACAACAAGAAGAAGAAAATAATAGCGCTGAAATCCATGGCTAATGAAGAAGAAGATGATCTATCCACCAGTGAGAAAAATGATGAAGACATGGCTCTAGTGATCAAAAAATTCAAGAAATTTATGGGAAGAAGATGACAAGGATTCAAGAAGAGAAACTTCATTAAAGGAGAAGCCAGCAAGAAGAAAGAAAAAAAAAGAGAGAGAGATTAGTCCACTTGTTATGAATGTAAGAAGCCAGAACATTTTAGGACTGAATGTCCTCTATTGAAGAAGGGGCCAAAAAGAATAAAAAAGAATGCCATGTTAGAAACTTGGAGCAACAACGATAAGTCAAGCATAGAGGAAGAAAATCGAAACGAAGCAAACTTGTGTTTCATGACACAAGTTGATGAGGTATCCTCTACTTTTGATTCAAATTTTACCTTTGATGAGCTTCAAGATGCTTTTTATGATTTGATGAAAGATTTCAAAAACATAAGGTCAAAAAATAAAAATCTTAAGAAAATAACTCAAACACTCTTGAAAGAAAAGGAAGAGGTAATTAGTAGCCACAATAAGTTAAAAGAAGAAAACAAAATCCTAAAGGATGAATTGGATAAATTAAAGCCTTTAGTTGATAAATTTACTTGTAGTTCTAAAAAATTGCAAATGATTTTAAACAGTCAAAGAGGAGTTTATGATAAGGCCGGACTAGGATATAAACCCAAAGACAAAACCAAGTTTCTAAAAAATTTCTTTACTGCACCCATCACTAATAGCACTTCTCATACCATTTTCTTTAAATGCAAAAAGGTAGGACACAAGGCTTTTGAATGCAATACTAGAAGAGTTAATGAAAAGCATGTTAAAAGTATTTGGGTTCCTAAAGGAACTATGTCTACTAACCCTAAAGGACCCAAGAAGACTTGGGTACATAAAACTATCACTTGATTGTTTGTACAGGAATGCCTTGCAGTCCAAGGATCAAAATGGGATTGGTATTTAGATAGCAGCTGCTCAAGGCATATGTCGGGAGACAAGCAATAATTCATCACCCTAGAAAGTGTTGGGAATATGCGCTCTTTCCATATGGATCGGCATGGCCATCAGTAATTAGCCAAGCAATAAGAAAGTACTTCTCAGAGATTAATGCGAAAGCACGATCAAACAAATCAAGGAATAAAGAAGAAGAGAAGAAGAGATTTTTAGGAGAAAAGAGATTTTATTTAGTATATTTCAGCACACTTACAATCTTGATCTATTTCCAGCATATATACTTTACAAAGGGTCAAGCCCAAGCTCGTAGAAAAACTCTCCAAATCCAAACAATCCACGTACAAAAAATAATAACCCATAAAAATTAAGCCAACTAACCTGCGACTGGGTCGGCTCAGTCTAGGACTGAGCTAGATTGAACCGACCCAATTGTGTACCATGCCAACAGTCCGAAAATGCTGCTCTCTATCTAAATTTTTTTTTGAGACCTAGTTGACCTAGTCCTGGACTGAGCCAACTTAGTTCCCAACTGAGCCGGCTTGGTCTCAAAGTGAGCTGGCCCAGTTTCTGAACTTTACTATTGAGACTGGTTCTTCTTCCGACTTGCTCCCATCTTTCTATAACCTATCTTGTCATATTTTTAAGACATGGAAGTGCCACTTCTGAGCTCACATTCTCCACCTTGGTGCTTCCAAGTTCTTGTGAACTCATCTCTTCTCAACAGACCCATCCATGCCATACATCTCTGAAAGCTGTCTTTGGCGAGTACCTTCGTGAGTGCATCAGATTGATTCTTCTTGGTATGGATCTTCATCAGTTTCACTTCACCTTCCTGCACCAACTCTCTAATCCTGTGGTACCTCATATCTATATGCTTTGTGCGCACATGATAGACAGGATTCTGTGCCAATAATAGAGCACTCTGACTATCACTGAATAGTGTAACCTTACTCTGCTCCACCCCCAACTCATCAATCAGCCTCCTAAGCCAAAGGGCTTCCTTTGTAGCCTCCATTATCCTAATGTACTCAGCCTCTATGGTAGGTAAGGTCGTGATTGGCTGAAGGGTTGATCTCGAAGATACTGGTCCACCATATACGCAGAAGAGGTATCCAGTAGTAGACCTCCTTGTATCAAGATTACCAACATAATTTATATCAACAAACCATTCCAAAGGACTTGAACCTTCACACATCTTCATAGATTGTTCTCCAAATCCTTCCAGCTGCCCACCAAACACCAAACCATAATCGCTTGTTCCTTGTAGATATCTCAATATCTATTTCAATGCTTTTCAGTGTTCCATCCTAGGGTTAGCCATGTATCTACTAACCGTGCTTACAGCATGTGCTATATTCGGTTTACAGCATACCATAGTGTACATCACACTGCCTACAGCATTTGTTAAGGGACTCATTCCATATACTCTTTCTCCTCTTCTAACTGAGGGCACTATAACTTGGATAAAGATATATGGCTCGGCAATGGCATCTCTGCATGTTTGGCCTTCTCCATCCCAAACCTCTTCAGAATCTTCTGGACATATTTTTTTTGTGACAAATGGAGCACTCCTTTGCACCTATCTCTGCAAATCTTCATTCTAAGAATTTTTTTAGCTGAACCCAAATCTTTCATCTTAAATTCAGATGATAATGCCCTTTTCAAACTTTTCACAGCATCCATGCTTCTACTAGCTATGAGAATATCATCTACATACAATAACAGATACAGGGCATCCTCCTCATCTACATCCTTGATGTAGATACAACAATCATGTTCACATCTACTGAAATCCAGGCTCAAGACAAAGCTATCAAACCTTCGATACCACTAACGAGGGAATTGTTTCAAGCCATACAAAGACTTTCTGAGTAAACAAACCTTTTCTTCCTATCCCATCTCCATGAAACCATCTAGTTGCTTCATATAGATTCTTTCCTCCAAAGTCCTATGGAGGAAAGCCGTCTTCACATCCATCTATTCCAATTTCATGTTATGCTGTGCCACCAGTGACAGCAAAACTTGAATAGATGTATGATGCACCATAGGAGAGAAAATTTTTGTATAGTCAATCCCTTTTCTTTGCATCCCTTTGCTACTAGCCATACTTTGAATCTGACTCCACCTTATTTTGAAGGTGCTTCTTTTTTT
Source organism: Cocos nucifera (assembly GCA_006176705.1). Lineage (NCBI taxonomy): Eukaryota > Viridiplantae > Streptophyta > Magnoliopsida > Arecales > Arecaceae > Cocos > Cocos nucifera. Next base: position 843,407 of record QRFJ01000063.1, read on the forward strand.
GTGAACATCTACTTTGAGCCAATAGGTCGAGCATCCTCTGGAAGATCCACCAACTCTCATGTCTGATTTTTCTCAAGTGATTCCATCTCCTCCATCATGGCTTGCATCCATGAATCATGATCCTCACTCTCCATGGCCTCTGCATAATTCTATAGATCTCCATTAGCAGTGATGAGTGCATAGGAGATAACCTCATCAATGCTATATCTAATCGATCTCCTAATAGTACGCTGGGACTTATGCAAAGCCACTCCCACTGGCATATCTCTGTCTGATGTCTGTGGTTGCTCCTGCACATCTATTTGAACTATCGACCCTTCATGCTGATTCTCAATTTGAGACAATACTTTTCTGTCCAGCTCCACCTCAACAGGAATACTCCTATAAATGGATGTAACCTGCATGCCATCATTCTCTGACTGGCCATCGTTGTTCACCTTTGTTTCCCTAGTTCCATCTATCCCAATCCTCCTCAAGATGCTATTCTCATCAAAGATAATGTCCCTGTTGATCACTAACTTCTATGCCTGTGAGTCCCACAGTAGGTACCCCTTGACTCCATGTGGATACCCTATGAATGTCATCTTTTGAGATTTTGGATCCAATTTGCTCCTCTCGATTGCCTCCATATGTGCATAGACTGTGCAACCAAAGACATTCAGGTGGCCAAGCTCCACCTTCTTCTCACCCCATACCTCTTCTGGAATGCCTCCATTTAGCTTATAATGAGGGGATCTATTCACAAAAAAATAAAAAAAATTAGAGCATCACCCTGAAAGAACTTTGGGAGTGATGTCTGTAGCCTCAAACTCCATGCCTTCTCGATCAGTGTTCGGTTCATCCTCTCCATGAGACCATTCTATTGGGCAGTCATCCTCACCATGTAATGGCATTTGATGCCATTTTCCTCATAGTACCTTCCGAACTTTAGGCTAGTATATTCCCCTCTATTATCCGACCTCAAATACTTTACTTTTCTCCCTGACTCCTCTACTTCAGCTCTCCAGGCTCTGAACTGAGCAAACACCTCTGATTTTTCTTAGATTATATAAACCCACACCTTCTTTAAGAAGTCATCAATGAACGTAACAAAGTATTTTGCCTGATGGGATTGGTGTACAGGGCAGAAGCATAGATTTTAAAAGAAAATTATGAAATCATATAAACCAAATCCAAACCCTAGGACCACCTTATCAGCAATTAAATCATATAGCATGCAATTATGATATAAAAAAAAATATTAGAACATACCTCTTATCACTAAACCCTAAATTGACCCTAAATGCCGACAACAGTCTGTTAAGGGTTCCACCAGGTGCCCACATGTTCATCCTCCAACGTTTATCCACACAGAGACTTGATCAAGACACTAGCACCTTTGATTTATATAATTAAAATTTTAATAATAAGAACTTTAATTAAATGGGCAAGACCTTCCTTAGCCTTTATGTCACCTTCCTTGCCTCTCCTTATCTTTCTTTTTTTTTTCCCTTATCTTCTTAATTTTTCTTCCTAATCTCTTTGTCTTAAGAAGACTTCTTGTCCTTATAAAGATAAGATCTGGATAAGAGAAGGGAAGAAAAAAAATTGGACAATAAGAAAATACTCATAAGAAAGAAAGATAATTTTTTTCTATCTTTGGACTCTCGTGCACACCTCTATTTATAATATACGTAGGGGTGCCATCATAATTTTTCGCACCCTTTTCATATTATTATCTCATGTCCCTTCATCCTATCTCATGCTTCATTAGATAATAATGACATGTAGACTTAGTCCAAGAGGTGCCTTAAAGTAGAAGGACTCTCGAACTAATTCTACGTAAGTTATTTATGAAGAGTTGCGGGCTTTCATCTTTTGGCGCCATCATTTTCAACCATTAGATCAGATAAGAAGGCCATCCAGTGGCTTTATTATGGGATGCCCATTCAACAAAATGGCATGGAGATAATCTTTGAATAGTCAAAGTTCCAAGGAACTTTGACTTGGTCCAAGAGGCGCCAAGGAAGAGTGGGCGACAAGGAGTCCTAGAAGAGTGGGTGGCAAGAAGTCCCTTCTCATGCAAATATTAATTAGATAATGTAGTGTTTAACCTACAGAAGGACTCTTCTACACCCCATACCTGATATCCATGCCAATATAAAAATTTATGCGACATGAAAAGGGAGGAAAAGTCAAAGAAGGCAGGCGCCTGCATAAACCCTTGCACCAAGGACTCTTGCATATGAAAGACTTCCCACGTGGAAGGGAGAGACACTCTGGCATGTGGGATTCTGGTATGTGATGCTCCATCTGAAGCCCAATCAGTCTAGGTTAACCCAATTCAAGACCAAATCCAATTTGGCTCAAATCAGATCTTAATTAGCCCAAATTGGAAGCTGATTCGAATCTGATTCAAATCTGGGTGTTAGGGTTTGCTACATGTGCTAGCATGTTTAACCTGCAAACATGGTCTAATCCAATTAGATCCTTAATCAATTCTCTTTGTGTGTGACCCATTAGATTCTACATCGAACCAGTAGTGGGTTTGACTGTGATTTGACCTAATCTAGTTAGAACTTAACTGAACCCTACCCAATTTGACCAATTAGAATACTTTCTAATTTAATGATCAAATTAAAATTTTTAATTTGATCAAACCCACAAGACATGATTGATGTCTAGCAACATATCGTGACTTCCCAAAAAATGTGAAATTTTGATGCAAATACCAAAAATATCCTTCAGTGAAAAGTATCATGCAACTAGATCCTTCGATCACCCTGCATCCTGAATATGACTTTGGGTATGGAAATATGTTAAACCCAATATCATATTCATTTCTCTTTCAATCTTATGATGATGATTCATTCAATCAAATATTAGAAATCATTTCTAATTTTTATCATGCTTTGATCAAAGTCTTCCTGAATCATCATTTGTTTGAAGCAGGTAGGATGCAATTTTCTCTTACCAGAAGTGATCGATTCCATGTTAACCTACTAACAACCTTCATATATAATCTACCATATCCAGATCACCCCATACATGACGAGTCATGAATGAGTATGAACCAAAATATGGATTCATGTATATAAGATTCTAGGTAGTTTTAGGTCAAAGGATTACATGCATAATTCCACCATGAGAACCATCTATTGACATGTAGATAAGACTCCATTAGATATTCTCAACTTGGATCAATTCAGTGAACTCATTCTCTAATGAGTACCCAGATCCTTATATTAGTGTCATACACAAGTGATTGTGAGATCAATCATCCTCTCAATTGAGCATACAAAAGATGTTCTAGTCTTACCAAAAATATTGTTCCCTAACTCAATGTTCCATCGATCAGGAATGTTTAAATTAGGATTTTAAGGTTTTAGATCTCACTGATATGATCTCATCATAATCCTAAAATCATAGCTTTAATTTATGGGGTTCATCATAATCTTAAATAATAAGACACTGCATATGATGAAATAAATGCCTTTATTTATTTTAAAATATCATTACATGAGTTTGAAAGATAAAGAACAGCCCCAAAAAAATAAATAAATAAATTTTGATCGGCTTCAGGGCATATACCTTTCAATCTCCCACTTGCACTAAAGCCAATTGCCCTTATATTTTAATCCCATACAATCAAGATGGCGATCAAACAATTGCAGTGGTAAAGCCTTAGTGAATGGGTCTGCTATGTTGTTCTTTGTGTCTACTCGTTCTATGACAACATCTTATCTTTCAATAATTTCATGAACGAGATGGAAGCATCTCAGAATGTGTTTGAATTTCTGATGAGACCTTGGTTCCTTTGCTTGAGCAACAGCTCCAGTATTATCACAGTAAAATGGTACTGGATTCTTAATTTTAGGAATAACACCCAATTCAATGATGAACTTCTTCATCCAAATAGCTTCCTTGGTGGCTTCACTTGCAGCTATGTATTCTGCCTCAGTTGTTGAGTCAGCTATAGTTGGTTGCTTAGTACTCTTCCAACTCACTGATCCACCATTCAGAGCAAAGACATACTCTGAAATGAATTTGCTATCATCTGGGTTTGATTGAAAACTAGAATCAGAATATGCTTCTAGTTTAAGATCAGAACCACCATATACTAGAAAAATATCTTTTATTCTTCTCAAGCACTTAAGAATATTTTTCACAGCTTTCCAATGATCTTCTCCTAGATTAGCCTAAAATCTACTTGCAATGCCTAAGGCATAGGCAACATTAGGCCTTGTACATAACATGGCATACATTATTGATCCAACAGCTAAAGCATAAGGAATAGAACTCATTCTATTTCTCTCTTCAAGTGTCTTTGGAGACATCTTTTTAGAGACTTCTTTTTAGAGAGATATATGTCTTGACTCTTGGGTAAGTAATCTCTTTTACTCCCATCCATACTAAATCTTTTCAGTATTAAGTCAATGTACCTAGATTGGGACAAGCCTAGCATCCTCTTAGATCTATCTGTATAGATCATTATTCCTAGTATATAGGATGCTTCTTTAAAGTCTTTCATGAAAAACTTATTTGATAGCCATAATTTGACTGATTGCAATATTAGGATATCATTTCCAATGAGGAGTATGTCATCTACATACAGAACCAAGAAAACTATGGTACTCCCACTAGTCTTCTTGTACACACACGGTTCATCCACATTCTTGATGAAACCAAACTCTTTGATTGTTACATCAAAATGGATGTTCCAACTCCTTGATGCTTGCTTTAATCCATAAATGGATCTCTTAAGCTTACATACTTGATTTGGTCTTTCATTTAACTCAAATCCCTTTGGCTATGACATATAGACCTCCTCCTCAAGGAAACCATTAAGGAAGGCGGTCTTTACATCCATTTGCCATATTTCATAATCATGGTATGCTGCTATGGTAAGCATAATCTGAATAGATTTGAGCATGGCAATAGGTGAAAATGTTTCATCATAATCAATCCCCTATTTTTGCCTAAATCCCTTAGTCACCAATCTGGCCTTATAGGTTTGAATTTGACCATTTGCTCCAATCTTTTTCTTAAAAATTCATTTGCATCCAATAAGATTTATATCCTCTGGTGCATCCACCAAAGTCCATACTTTGTTGGTGTGCATGGAGTCCATTTTGGATTGCATGGCAGCCAACCATTTGTTAGAGACCTTACTTTTGACTACTTCCATATAGGTCAGAGATTCATCATTCTCAAGGATTTGGGCTTCATTGTTTTCAATAATGAACCCATACCTAACATGTGTAAGTCGCACTCTATCAGACCTGTGGATAGGAGTTATGTATTCTGATTTTTTTATGTGATTATTTGATTGAAAAATTTCTATTTATTTTTCTTGAACTTCACTAAGTTCAATATTTCTCCCACTACCTTTTTCTAGAATAAATTCTTTTTCAATGAAAGCGGCATGCCTACTTACAAAAATCTTTTGTTCAGTAGGGTGGTAGAATAAATATCCTATATTATCTCTAGGATATCCAATAAATAGACATCTGTCTGATCTAGCATCAAGCTTTTGTCCAAAATTTCTTTTGACGTATGTTGGACAACCCCATATCTTAAGATACTTAAGATTGAATTTCTTACCTCTCCATATCTCATATGGAGTACTAGATACAGATTTAGAAGGTACTCTATTCAAGATGTAAATTGCGGTCTCTAGCACATGACCCCAAAAGAAAATAGGTAATTCAGTGAAGCACATCATGAACCATACCATATCTATTAAGGTACGATTTTTCCATTCGACTACATTGTTTAATTGCATTGTATAAGGAGGTGTCCATTCAGAGAGAATTCTTTTGACTTTAAGATAGTTTAGAAACTCACTAGATATGTATTCTCCTCCTTGATCAGATTGAAGGATTTTTATGCATTGTCCAATTTAGTTTTCGACCATACTTTGATACTCTTTAAATTTATCAAAGGCTTCAAATTTGTGTTTCATAAGATACACATATCCAAACCTAGATAAATCATCAGTGAACGTTATAAAATAAGAGTATCCACCTCTGACTTGAGTTGTCATAGGACCACATACATCCGTATGTACAAGTCCTAATAACTCACTTGTCCTTTCTCCATGTCCACTAAATGGAGTTTTGGTCATTTTACCCATGAGACACGATTCACAAGTTTCTAATGATTCCTAATCAAAAAGATCAAAGAACTTTTCTTTGTATAACTTGTTAATCCTAGCCTCACTAATATGACCTAATCGATAATGCCAAAGTAAAGTATTATTTATGTCATCTCCCTTACATTTTTTATTTTCATCAATATGAAATATATTGTCATCCAAACATAGAGTCAACAAACTATTGCTAAATATGGCAAAACAAATATTTTCATTAGAATATCTAATCGAGCAACCTTCACTCGTTGCATCAAGACTATAACCTTATTTTAATAGCAAGGTATAGATATAATATTTCTAATGATCTTAGGCATATAATAATAATAATTTGTAAGCTCTAAGATCTTTTCAGAAGATAACTTCAACATATTTGTTCCTACAGCTTCTACTTGGATAGACTCTCCTCTAGCGCCATAAAGCTTGAAGTCACCTTTCTTCAAATACTTAATTTTCTACAGTCCCTGCAAAGATTTGCAGATATGAAAACCACAGCCGATATCTAATACCAAAGAGTTTGAAATGGAAAAATTTAATGATAATATAGTATATATCTCATACATATCTTTTGGTACATTATTTGCACCAGACTTCATGGTTGCAAGATGAGCCTTGCGATTCCTCTTTCAATGACCTATTTTGCCACAGTGAAAATAGGTCATCTATCTAGAGACCTTCTTTTCCTTTTTCTTCTTATTTATACCATCTTTAGGATTTAGCCTCCTTTTTGAACCCTTTTTGCCTGCCTTCTTCTTGGAGATCCCATCCACAAGAAGAAGAGGAGCCTTATCTTTTTTTATATGATTTTCTATTGTCTTAAGCATATTTAATAGCTCAGGTAAGGAAGAATTCAGTTTGTTCATATGATAGTTCATAACAAATTAAGAAAATGATCCTGGGAGTGATCGAAGAAGAAGATATCGTAAAGAAAAATATTTTCAATAATTTGTTAGATATATGTGCCCTAGAAGCCAGAATTGGCTGACACTTGTAATACACTTCTAGGGGCAAAATTGTAATTTTGACTATAATTAATAAATGGGTTATTTTCTATCACACATGTGTATTTAGTGTCTGTGATACATCCTTTGAGTTAATGGTAATGATAATTCATATTTTCAAGAGTTGAAAATTTAAGACATGAATAATCATTATTAACTCATAAACAGCTCCCGACCATAGGATCATCACGAGGATGGTGATTGATCCGGAAGGTTGGTGTACGATCGCTTCTCTTTAGTAGATGAGTCTTGAGTCTACGGTGTGGAGACACCGGAGCGAGAGTACAGGTACTCGTTAGAGAACGAGGGCACTGAGCGTGACCACCTCGAGTAGTCATTAGGGAGTCTACCTTCTCGTCAATGACTGACTCGATGCTGCAGTAGTGTGTCTGGTTCTTTGACCTGAGATGCATCGGCAGTTCACCTTGAGGGTGTTATAGTTTGACTACACCATTACTCGGTCTCCTAGCCATATGGAACCCTGAGGTGTATGTTGGCTGTGACATGTTCATTGTAGGAACTGGATTGCATCAAGATGGGATCTATCTACCTCGGTGGTAGAGGAGTAGCCCTATGATGATCATGAGAATCAAGTCCTGAAGCCCATGGCCATGGCAGAGTGAAATAATAGAAAGAGTTTCTATTTAGATTTTCACATTGGACTCGAATCGAATGATTACATCATATGACAGAGACTAGGGTTTGACGAGTTCACCTTAACCCTAATCTGATCGGGGCTCAAGATAGAAGAACTGAATCACACAGGTAGCTGCACCAAGAGGTTCGCATTCAGCTCTGATGGGTTGCCACCATATACTGCTAGGTGTCACTGGTGGATTTTGGGAGCAATTAGAATGATTTAGATGATCGATCATTCTAGCTGTTCGAATCAGAAGAGTTCTGATCCATCGAAAGGAGTTTCGATGATGTCGATGATAGAGATCATGACATATCCCATTACCATACAGAACTGAACCTAACTGGGTCACACAAACAAGGGTTTGAATCTGGTGATCATCAATTGAACTAATATAGTTCAATTGATCTGAATGAGATTCAATTAGGTTCAAGGAAATCGTGCTAGCACTCGATTGAACCTAACGTTCTTCTTTTGCTATCATAAATAAGTCGTCCTGTCTGAGCCAAAGGAGTTTGTGCTCAAACAGAAGTCTTCTTATGGTCTGACTGGAGGTTGTCCAAGTCAGAATAGGTTGTCTTATTTGTAAGACATTACCTGCCATTTTTGGTCACCTGCCATTTCTTGTTCTTTGACTTTGGTCAAAAGTCTACCTTTGACTGGTCAAACGTTGACCATTCACCCTTTGACTTTTGACCACATGTCATGCACCTATTGGAGAGCTGGTGGGGGCTTGTCCCCCTGCCAGAACCTGGCAAGGAGATGGGCGCACGCCAAGGGTGGCGTGAGCCCAAGTAAGGAGGCGCCTATGGAGTCCTTGTTGGGACAAGGACTCCATCTCCCTTTAGGATTCCAATGAGAGTTCTTCTAAGAATCCAGTTTGACTGGTCCAAGGCACTCTCCAAGTAGGAATCCAGGGGACTCTAATCCCACCAATCAGATTTAGATCTGATTTCACAAAGGGTTGTGATTGGTTGGGAGGAAGATGACTTGGATCACGCTTAGTCTATATAAGAGACCCAGCGCCCAAGTGAAAAAATAATCAAGAAATAATCAAGAAGCAATCTTCCCACGCCCCAAGGCTGCCTCTCTCCCCTTTCTCCACGCCATACTCTCTTCTCCCCTTGCTCTCCACGTCCAAAAGTGTTTTGGATTTGGATTGGTGCGATTTAGATCAAGAAAAGGAGATCAAAAGCAAGAAGGCTGCGCTGCTGCGAAGAACGACTGCAGATCTTCAAAAGGAGTTTTGAAGATCCTCCAGATCAGATCCAGATCTGATTTTTGGAGGCGTGATAGAGAAGAAGAGGATCTCCAGATCCAGCCCGAGTGGATACCGGTAGAGGCCAGGCGCTTGCGTGGCTTGATCCAGAACCTTCCGCTGCAAACAGGATCATCAACAGGGTAATAGGATTACCCTATTCAGGTAAATTGAATGTGATTTAATTTATCCTTTTCATTTAATTTTTATTAAATAAATAAGAATCAGATCTGAAGCATCCCTGATCTGATACAGATCTAAGAGAAAAAATTTTTGAAATATATCTCTTGATCTGATCAGATCTGAACGAACCTGGTCAGGGAAATCAGGATTTCCCTTCAAGTGGTATCAGAGCCATGGTTCTAAAAATAGTTTAGATCTGATTTTTAATTTTATTTTAATTAAAAATAACGTGATTTCAGATGTCACATGAGATGTGATCAGATCTGAAATCAGGAAAAATTAAAATTAAATGATTTGGATCTAAGAACATGAAGATATGCATGACTAGTTCTAGTAATAGAATAGTTCTATAGAATAGTTTTGCATGTCTTTGATTTAATATGATTAAATCATATTTTAGATCTTCTTATTTACTGTTTTCTGATATTATAAGTGTTATAATAACATCTGATAAACAGCAAATAAAAATTATTTAATTTTAAATATCATATGAGATATGATAGATGCATGACTAGACTAGTTGTAGAATAGTTCTACATAATTGTCTAGATTAGAATTTATTTTGATTAGATCAATTTAAATCTAATTTTTCAGATTATTATGTGATAATTTAGATCTGAAAACATGCATGATTATGATACATGAGATGTATGCAAAATATGCCATGGTTAGATCTAAATTTGTATATGAGATATATGATATAGATCTATAACTGTTTTGTAGTATTGAATGTTTATTGAATGTTCCTGATTAAGGCGTTCCCCTTGGCCGTCCGGTCATAAGAACGAAGAAGGGTTTAAAGGCCCTCTCTTCCCATTCGATGGGGTGTTCTTATGATGTGTAGGGGTGCTGCGCGTTCGTCCTTAATCAGAAACCCAAAACTTACTTTCTGCAAAACCCTAGATCCTGAAACCCTAGGATTTATTGTGCATATTTTGTTTATGAACCCTAACTTAATTAAGAATTAAGTTTATGGAATATTAATTAGGTCTAAAATTGAGAATTTCAGATCTAAGACATATTCATAATACTGGGTTCGGGCTTGGGTAGCTCAATTAGGTCTAAGCGGTTGATCAAACCGAATCAAGAGTTGGTTAGATGGGATCAACAATGCTTAAATTGACCAGCCTAATAGGATTAAGTCTGGGTCAAGATCGAGTCACGATCAAGCAAGACCTAATTAGGCTCAGAGGTTAGAGTCTGGATTGTAGGCTAACCCAATTGGTTCTGACTCAACAATTTGGTGTCTAAGGTAAGTTTGGCACAGACGACCGACTGGTTTTTAATTGGAAGCTACTCGACCTGAATGCGTTCTTGTACGAGTTAATGGCATATTCCTTCCACCGGTCTCACTTACCTGGCCATATCTGTTGACACAGTTCTGATCTGAGGTGGTCAATAATCCGAGCTGACCCATGCCACTAGGTTAGTCATAATTGTTATGACTAAGCCAAGTCTAGTTTAATGAGACCTGAATCAATTCTCCCTAAGAAAAGATTAAGTCCGAGGTCTTCCACCATTGTAGACGTGCGGGCCCTTCCCGGGGTTGATTGTTCTCGGCTGGATACAGTGGCTCAGTTGCACCGGGAAGACGCAACCATGTCTATTAGGCATTGGATGCTATGGGCTGGAGGATGAGTTGGGCTCAATATTCCGGATACGGTGAGAGACCCAATTAGGAACCCAGTCTATGCAAATGGTGGGTCTGACTTAACTAAGGAGTGGATCAATATTCCGGATACGGTGAGATTCATGAATTAGAGACCAAGTTTGGGTGCACCATGATTAGAGAATCATTGAACAAGAGTTGTTCACTCATTGGCTAACCCATCACCAATAACTGTTAGGTGAGGTGATGAGTCAGTTGGTGAGACCGCACCACCCACTAGAAATCATCAATCGCGGAGATTTTCGCATCTCTACAGAGGGAGTGTAGGGATCCGAGAAAATAGTGGGAGCTAATTTGTTTAAAAATAAAATCCCTAAACAAATTGGTCAAGTCAAAATTACAGTATCTAACTAGAATCTTTGACTCTCTACAGGAAAATGTCTGCGTCCAACCCACTGGCACGTATCCTAGACACACATAGACTGACTGGACCCAATTATAAAGATTGGCTCAGGAACTACAAAATTGTTTTGGGTTCAGAGAAGTTAACACATGTTTTGGACCAGGACCCTCCCACCTTACCAGCTCGTCCATCCACTGAACAGAGAGCGTCTCTGGAAAAATGGATTGACGAAGACAATAAGGCCAGATACTACATGTTGGGCTCGATGTCTGATGAGCTCCAGCGCCAACATGAAGATATCGGGACTGCTCGCCAAATGTTGGCTCACCTGCAGGAGATGTTTGGTGAACAGAGTCGCGCAGCCAAATATCAAGTCACGAAACGACTTTTTAAGGCTAAGATGCGTGATGGGCAGTCAGTCCAAGATCACTGTCTGACAATGATCAAGGACATGGAAGAGCTTGAGAAGCTCGGTGTGAAGTTGGACTTGGACTTGCAGAATGATATTATTCTGCAATCCTTGACTGATGCATATGGGCAATTCATCATGAATTACCACATGCATAAACTTCAAAATTCCTTGGCCGAGTTGATGAATATGCTGGTTACCGCTGAGCTTTCTATGAAAGGTTCTAAAGGCTCAGTTCTTGCTATGGAACGGACTTCTTCCAAAAGAAAGTCTTATGGAAAGAAAAAGAAGTCTGTGAAAAAGCAAAAGGTAGAAGGATCAAAGAAGAAGAAGGCAGAACCGAAGAAGAAGGTCGATGGCAAAGGAAAGTGTTTCCATTGCAACAGCGACGGCCATTGGAAGCGGAACTGCCCTACTTACCTGGCCACCCTAAAGAACAAGAAGGAAGGTCCTTCTGGAGGTATGCTCGTTATTGAGTCTAACCTTACGGTTTCTTCTGCATCCAGTTGGGTGCTTGACTCTGGATCTAGTGCTCACCTATGCACTTCTATGCAGGGTCTTGAGGATAGCAGGAGGCTGAGGGATGGAGACATGATCCTACGCGTCGGTAATGGAGCAAGAGTTGCTGCAGTAGCCGTGGGAACATACCCTCTTCGATTACCATCTGGTTTAGACTTAGTTTTGAAAGACTGTTATTTTGTGCCTGCAGCTAGCAGGAATTTGATTTCTGTTTCATGCTTAGCACAAGAAGGTTATGTGATCACCTTCTTTAAGGACCATTGTAACATTCTTTATGAAAGAAATAAAATTGCAAATGGTTTCCTTATTAATGGTCTTTATCAGCTACATATTGATGTACCTGTTCTAACTATCGAGCAAAACGTGAATGCCAAACGACCTAGGGATAGTCCAAACGACAGATATCTATGGCACCTGAGATTAGGTCATATAGCAGAAGATAGGATCAACAAATTGGAGAAAAATGGGCTATTGAGTCCATTGACTTCCGAGTCATATCCAACTTGTGAATCTTGTCTTCAAGGCAAAATGACTAAACTCCCTTTTGTTGGACATGGGGAGAGGGCCACAGATCTCCTTGCCCTAGTACATACTGATGTGTGCGGCCCATTCGATGTGCCGGCTAGAGGCAATTTTGTCTACTTCATTACCTTTACCGATGATCTGTCTAGGTATGGGTATGTGTATCTTATGAGACACAAGTCTGAAGCTTTTGAAAAGTTCAAAGAATTTAGACATGAAGTAGAAAAACAAACTGGAAAACCCATTAAGGTTCTTCGATCAGATCGAGGAGGTGAATACCTTAGCCGGGAATTCCTAGACTATCTTAAGGAAAATGGCATAGTCTCTCAATGGACTCCACCAGGAACACCTCAACTCAACGGGGTTTCAGAACGGAGAAATCGGACTCCTATTGGATATGGTTCGATCCATGATGAGCTTCACAGACCTCCCAGATTTTCTTTGGGGACATTCATTATTAACTTCAATCTTATCTACTGAATAGGGTTCCCTCTAAAACCGTTCCTACCACACCGTATGAGATATGGCACGGTAAGAAACCAAGTCTGAGTCATCTCAGAATTTGGGGTTGTCCGGCTCATGTCAAAAGACAACAAGCGGACAAGTTAGAGTTTAGGTCCTTTAGAGCTCGATTCATAGGATATCCTAAAGAGTCATTAGGATACTATTTCTACATTCCTGAAGACCACAATGTGATTGTGAGTCGACATGCCATATTTCTTGAAAAACAGTTTATTCAAGATAGTGGCATTGGAAAGCAGATTAAGCTTGATGAGAAAGTCTCACAAGCAGAAAGAGCTAAGGACCAAGTGGAACCAAATCAGGTTGAGCCAATAAGAACACTACCTCCTCCACCTCGTAGATCGGAAAGAGTTTCCCGTCCCCCTGAAAGATACTTAGGTATTATTTCAGAGGATGTAGAGGAAATGTTCCTCATAGGTAATGGTGCTCATGGTGATGATCCCAAAACCTACAACGAGGCGATATCAGATATCGACTCCGAGAAATGGCTTGAGGCAATGAAGTCAGAGATCGACTCGATGCACTCAAACCAAGTCTGGACCTTGGTAGATCCACCAGAAGGTATAGTACCTATTGGATGTAAATGGATCTTCAAGAGAAAGATTGGTGCAGATGGGAATGTGGAGACATTCAAGGCTAGACTAGTGGCAAAAGGTTATAGTCAACGTGAAGGCATTGACTATCAGGATACCTTTTCCCCAGTGGCTATGCTAAAATCCATCCGCACATTGCTTGCTGTTGCAGCCTATTTCGATTATGAAATATGGCAAATGGACGTGAAAACGGCATTCCTAAATGGATATCTTGAGGAAGATATCTATATGGAACAGCCACTAGGTTTCACATCCAGTGATACTGATCACAAGGTTTGCAAGCTGCAAAGGTCCATATATGGACTTAAGCAAGCATCTCGGAGCTGGAACACTCGTTTCAATGATGTGATCAAAAAGTTTGGTTTCATCAAAAACGAAGAGGAACCATGTGTTTTCAAAAGGGTCAGTGGGAGCGCTGTTGTCTTCCTCGTATTGTACGTGGATGACATCCTCCTTATTGGGAATGATATTCCCATGTTGACATCAGTCAAGATGTGGTTGTCTAAGGAATTCTCCATGAAAGACCTAGGTGAAGCATCCTTTATTCTAGGAATTAAGGTCTATAGGGATAGACCGAATAGGATGCTAGGACTTTCACAGAAGATGTACATAGAGGAAGTACTAAAGAGGTTTAGTATGGAAAACTCTAAGAGGGGATTAATACCCTTCAGACATGGTATTCATCTTTCCAAGAAGATGTGCCCCAGCACACCTGAGGAAATAGAACGCATGAGCAAGATCCCTTATGCTTCTGCAATAGGGAGCCTCATGTATGCCATGCTATGTACACGACCTGATATAGCCCATGCTGTGAGTGTCACAAGCAGATATCAGTCAAATCCAGGTGAAGAACACTGGACTTCTGTGAAATGTATCCTTAAGTACTTGAGAAGAACTAAGGATATGATGTTGGTCTTTGGTAATGGAGAACTCCTGGTCCAGGGATACACAGACTCGGACTTCATGTCCGATATAGATGATCGAAAGTCGACATCTGGAAGTCTGTTTGTGTGCAATGGTGGAGCTGTCAGCTGGAAGAGTTCCAAGCAAACTGTGATAGCAGATTCCACCATGGAAGCAGAATATATAGCTGCATCAGAGGCTGCAAAGGAAGCGTTCTGGTACAAGAAGTTTGCTGCAGAAATTGGAGTAATGCCATCAGATGCCATTCCTCTTTACTGCGACAACAATGGCGCCATAGCCCTTGCTAAGGAGCCGAGGTCTCACCAGAAGTCCAAGCACATTGAGCGGCGATATCATCTCATCCGCGATTACCTTGAGAAAGGTTACGTTGAGGTCAAGAGAGTCAACTCCACAGATAATGTGGCAGACCCACTTACAAAGCCGTTGGGCCAGCAGAAGATCGAAGCCCACCTTGAGAAGATGGGACTTAGACTTGTAGCCAATTGGCTTTAGGACAAGTGGGAGATTGTTAGATATATGTGCCCTAGAAGCCAGAATTGGCTGACACTTGTAATACACTTCTAGGGGCAAAATTGTAATTTTGACTATAATTAATAAATGGGTTATTTTCTATCACACATGTGTATTTAGTGTCTGTGATACATCCTTTGAGTTAATGGTAATGATAATTCATATTTTCAAGAGTTGAAAATTTAAGACATGAATAATCATTATTAACTCATAAACAGCTCCCGACCATAGGATCATCACGAGGATGGTGATTGATCCGGAAGGTTGGTGTACGATCGCTTCTCTTTAGTAGATGAGTCTTGAGTCTACGGTGTGGAGACACCGGAGCGAGAGTACAGGTACTCGTTAGAGAACGAGGGCACTGAGCGTGACCACCTCGAGTAGTCATTAGGGAGTCTACCTTCTCGTCAATGACTGACTCGATGCTGCAGTAGTGTGTCTGGTTCTTTGACCTGAGATGCATCGGCAGTTCACCTTGAGGGTGTTATAGTTTGACTACACCATTACTCGGTCTCCTAGCCATATGGAACCCTGAGGTGTATGTTGGCTGTGACATGTTCATTGTAGGAACTGGATTGCATCAAGATGGGATCTATCTACCTCGGTGGTAGAGGAGTAGCCCTATGATGATCATGAGAATCAAGTCCTGAAGCCCATGGCCATGGCAGAGTGAAATAATAGAAAGAGTTTCTATTTAGATTTTCACATTGGACTCGAATCGAATGATTACATCATATGACAGAGACTAGGGTTTGACGAGTTCACCTTAACCCTAATCTGATCGGGGCTCAAGATAGAAGAACTGAATCACACAGGTAGCTGCACCAAGAGGTTCGCATTCAGCTCTGATGGGTTGCCACCATATACTGCTAGGTGTCACTGGTGGATTTTGGGAGCAATTAGAATGATTTAGATGATCGATCATTCTAGCTGTTCGAATCAGAAGAGTTCTGATCCATCGAAAGGAGTTTCGATGATGTCGATGATAGAGATCATGACATATCCCATTACCATACAGAACTGAACCTAACTGGGTCACACAAACAAGGGTTTGAATCTGGTGATCATCAATTGAACTAATATAGTTCAATTGATCTGAATGAGATTCAATTAGGTTCAAGGAAATCGTGCTAGCACTCGATTGAACCTAACGTTCTTCTTTTGCTATCATAAATAAGTCGTCCTGTCTGAGCCAAAGGAGTTTGTGCTCAAACAGAAGTCTTCTTATGGTCTGACTGGAGGTTGTCCAAGTCAGAATAGGTTGTCTTATTTGTAAGACATTACCTGCCATTTTTGGTCACCTGCCATTTCTTGTTCTTTGACTTTGGTCAAAAGTCTACCTTTGACTGGTCAAACGTTGACCATTCACCCTTTGACTTTTGACCACATGTCATGCACCTATTGGAGAGCTGGTGGGGGCTTGTCCCCCTGCCAGAACCTGGCAAGGAGAAGGGCGCACGCCAAGGGTGGCGTGAGCCCAAGTAGGAGGCGCCTAGGAGTCCTTGTTGGACAAGGACTCCATCTCCCTTTAGGATTCCAATGAGAGTTCTTCTAAGAATCCAGTTTGACTGGTCCAAGGCACTCTCCAAGTAGGAATCCAGGGGACTCTAATCCCACCAATCAGATTTAGATCTGATTTCACAAAGGGTTGTGATTGGTTGGGAGGAAGATGACTTGGATCACGCTTAGTCTATATAAGAGACCCAGCGCCCAAGTGAAAAAAAATAAGAAATAATCAAGAAGCAATCTTCCCACGCCCCAAGGCTGCCTCTCTCCCCTTTCTCCACGCCATACTCTCTTCTCCCCTTGCTCTCCACGTCCAAAAGTGTTTTGGATTTGGATTGGTGCGATTTAGATCAAGAAAAGGAGATCAAAAGCAAGAAGGCTGCGCTGCTGCGAAGAACGACTGCAGATCTTCAAAAGGAGTTTTGAAGATCCTCCAGATCAGATCCAGATCTGATTTTTGGAGGCGTGATAGAGAAGAAGAGGATCTCCAGATCCAGCCCGAGTGGATACCGGTAGAGGCAGGCGTTGCGTGGCTTGATCCAGAACTTCCGCGCAAACAGATCATTCACCAGGGTATAGGATTACCTATTCCAGGTAATTAATGTGATTTATTTATCCCTTTTCAATTTATTTTTATTAAATAAATAAGAATCAGATCTGTAAGATCCCTGACTGATAATAAGATCTAAGAGAAAAAATTTTTGAAATATATCTCTGATCTGATCAGATCTGAACGAACCTGGTCAAGGGAAATCAAGGATTTCCCTTCACAAAAACTTTTGCCTCTAACACATTAATAGCTGTTTAACGCCATACAAACTTATATTTTTAGTTTAATAGAACCCTTCATTTCTATACAATCATAAATGAAATATAACTACTTTTGTGGTTAACAACAAAGTAGTATATCAAAATGCCTGTAGAGCATCTCAATACACCTAGATTAATATTACCATATTCCCTCATAATAAGATCTTGTGTTTACACAAAATAGAAACTAATATGGTTTAGGACATATAAGAAACTAGTATGAAGGAAGGCCTTATGTAGTGAATATAATAACTACTTTAAAGACACCAATAAATTAATCGAACAGGCCAGAGTATAATGGGAGGAAATGAGAGGTCCTCCAATTGCTGACTTGTTAACACATAATAAATTTAGCCGAGATTCAGGACAA
>QRFJ01000063.1:861644-892772 GCA_006176705.1 Cocos nucifera
TATCAACGGCCTTCTTCTTTAGCTCTATCTTTTTTTTTTGCCTCCTTCCATTTTCTGCCTTTTCACAGAATTCTTCTTCTTTTCGAAAGACTTTCTCTTGAAAAAAGTCCATTCCATAGCAAATACTGAGCCTTTAGAATCTTTCATTGAAAGCTTTACAGTAACTAGCATGTTTATAAGCTCGACCAAAGTATTTTGAAGTTTATGCATATGGTAGTTCATGATAAACTACCCATATACATCAGTTAAGGATTGTAGAATTATATCATTTTATAGATCCAGGTCTAACTTCACTCCAAGCTTCTCAAGCTCTTCCAAGTCCTCGATCATCATCAGACAATGATCTTGGACTGACTGCCCATCACGCATTTTAGCATTGAATAGTTGTTTAGTGATCTGATATTTGACTGTGCGACTCTGTTCACCAAATATCTCTTGCAGGTGAGCCAACATTTGGTAGGCAGTCTTGATATCTTCATGTTGGCACTGAAGCTCATCAGACATCAAGCCCAACATGTAGTATCTGACCTTGTTATCTTTGTTCGTCCACTTGTCAAGATATACTCTCTATTCAGTGGATGGACGAGCTGGTAAGGTGGGGGGATCCTGGTCCAATACATGAGTTATCTTTTTGAAATCTAAAATGATTTTGAAGTTCTAGAGCCAATCCTTGTAATTAGATTCGGTCAGTCTATGGGTGTCTAGGATACGTGCTAGTGGGTTGGATGTAGATATTTTGCTTTTCCTATAGAAGTCAAAATTTTTAGTTAGATATTGTAATTAAGACTTGACCAATTTATTTAGGAATTTAATTTTTAAACAAATTAGCTCCCACTATTTTCTCGGATCCCTACACTTTTTCTGTAGAGATACAAAAATCTTCATAATTATGGATTTCTAATGGATGGTGTAGTCCCATCAACTGACTCATCACCTCACCTAACAATTATTGGTGATGGGTTAGCCAATGAGTGGATAACTCTTGTCCAATGATTCTCTAATCATGGTGCACCCAAACATGGTCTCTAATTTATGAATTTCACCATGCTCGAAATATTGATCCACTCCTTAGTTAAATCAGATTCATCATTAGCACAGATTGGATTCCTAATTGGGTCTCTCACCATATCAAGAATATTGAGTCCAATTTATCATCCAGCTCATAGCATCCAATGCCTAATAGACATGGTTGCATCTTTTCGGTGTAACTGAACCACTATGACTAGCCGAGAATAATCAACCTCGAGAAGGGCCCGCATATCTATAATAGTGGAAGACCTTAGATTTAATCTTTTCTTAGGAAGATTTGATTTAGATCTCTTTAAACTTGACTTACAGTAGCCATAACAATTAAGCAACCCATCATTGAGTCCTCTTTGATGAAGACTAGGTCTAGTATCTCTTTTGTTTTAACTTTTGGCTTAAGTATGTTGGTATGAGATTCATTTTTTTGTGAACCAACATACATCTCTATCTATGTATTATCACATCTTGTAATTAAATCAATCTTTTTTATGCACTTGCCTTTTTATGATTCTCTCATTGTTGTGATTTTGATGCTGACAAAAAGGGGGAGAAATATTAAGGAGAAATATGCAAAAGCATAATTAAATCTGACATACAAAATATAAATATATAATCATTCAAATCAAAAATATAAATTCACAAAAAGAGACTTTTAGAAAATGAAATGATTGAAATGAACAAATATAAAATGAAAAGAATGTTATTCAAATCCTATTCATTTCATGAGAGCATACACTAAGGGGGAGCTTTAGCACAAAAATTTTGCATTCATTAGTTCTTGATATACATTGCTTACATTCCTTTTATGGCTTGCTTAATTTTTTATCATCATGAAAAAGGAAAAGCTTGTTGACCTCCTAAGTGATTTTGATGATGACCAAATATTAAAGCAAGTGATTACTAATATATTTTACTTTAAGTATTTCAATATCAGAAGAAAGAGAGCTCTTTGACCAAAATAAAGAAGACATAAAGTGGAAATCAAATAAAATTCAAATCTCCTAAAATTGCCTTGGAGCAGTCTTCAAGACATCTCAGATTTTTTTCGAGAGCTCTCAAGTAGACTGGCATGCAGCAAAAGTAGTTCTAGATCGATTTCGAGAAGTATCGAGTGAATCTCGAGACGTCTCGATCTTAAATGATAGAAATTTAATTTCTGTGCTCTGAAAGTGAGAGATCTCGTAGGATTCTCGAGAGGTCTCATAGTTCTAACGAGACATCTCGTTCAGAATCGAGACGTCTCAGTCTTAAGCGAGCCATTTTTTTTAGAAAGATGATTTCTTGTGCGACTAAAGATGAGAGCTCTTCTAATCACCCCAAGAGGCCTCGTAACCTGGCGAGCCATCTCGAGATAAACCAGGAGGTCTCGAGACACGGCGATAGCTTTTTGATGGGATGTTCTAGATCAAATTTTTTTCGTTCCAACGGCTAGTTGCTGCTCTCCAATGGTCAGATTTTGCTTTTTCTGAACTCGAATTATCATCAGAAAAAAGAAAATGCTGGAGATATAAAAGGAAGAAAGACTATTTTTCAAAAGAAAAGAAAAATAAGAGAAAGAAAAGTATGCTCTATTTTTGAACGAATACCCAATCTCCAATCAATCTATTCTCTCAAGCTTTGAAGAATCCTTAAGAGCATTAACTCCACACATTCAAACAGGCTTTCAACGAACTGCAAGGACAACTTTTCTGCTCATTCAAAGGGGCATTTTGAGTTGTAAATTTTTTTTCCTCTTTTTGTGTACTTAGTTTCAGTAGGAGCTGAAACTTGGGGTTTGGAGCTTTTTCTCCCCTCAATTTATTCAGATTGATTCGTCTGATTCTTGTAAGGATTGTGATTTGTGAACCTAGAGAAAAACCAACTAGATTTTTGGATAGTGAGCCTGAGAAAACTATCCAACTATAATCTTGCAGGATTATAGTAAAATTTCAAAGAGTGTGCTTGGGGAGTGGATGTAGGTACTGGGAGAGCACTGAACCACTATACTTGTTTGTGTGTGTGCTCTTAATTGTGTCTTCTATTTATTATTACACTTGATTCACTTAGGTTTTAATCATTTAGCACTACACATATCTATTTTAATTTCTAAAAACCCAATTCACCCCCCTCCCCTATCTGGGCAACATCTATGCATGCAAATAAATCTAAAATTAAATATTAAACAAATATAATGATGTTGATTATATCAACATCAAATCGAGACTAAATCAAATCTAGTAGGAGAAAGAGATCGAATCTCTTTAACCTTTTACAAGTTGGGATCTTGAACTTATTGATCCAAGGTTTAGGTTGATGCTTCAAGCGACACACGTATCCGACCTCTACCAAAAATCCACACGAAGTCTTGATCATTGAACTAAAGTCCAGTGATTGAAAATCAGCACAGTGTGCTAGCACTGCACTGATCCTTCTTTGATGGTTGATGGCGAATCCTCTTTTTTGAATGATCTTGGACTCTCCAAGGACCAAAGAGGAGATGGGAGGATTTGAAAGAACTCTTTTTTCTCATTTTTTTCTCTCAAAAAGATTATGGAAAAGAGATCTAAGAGAAACCCTAGATAAGACCTCTCTTCTCTCTTTCTTTTCTCTTACCAAGATATCATGGTTTGTGTCTTCACAAAACCTAACACCCAAAGACCCTTAGCACCCAAAGTTTTCATGCCCATACTCTCTATCTTAGATCTAATACCTATAGAAATTTTATTCCCTAACTCTCTTTAAATAGAGATTTATAATAGAGTCATTGTCTAGGTCAAATACCTTGAAAGGCATGTCCAAATTGAGTAAGTATTGGGGCGCCTAACTCTTGGGTGCCCCATCCTTATTTTTTTTGCATGGACTCCAGGAATATGAGCACAAAATTTTTTTATTTTTTATAAAATAATTAGAAGAAAATCATGTGGTTTGATATCTCAAAGAAATAAGAAAAGATGATGTGTCAAACTCTAACCAATAGAGTCCTAGGTCAAAATAATTTTTTTGTTTTGACCTATTCCACAACTAATTTCCTTCTAAAAATATGGAAGACATAAAAGAGGTGTGGATACTCTCCAAAAATAATTTTTTTTATAAAAATTCTAATAGAATTGCATGGAGGACATGGAGCAAGGTGGTGCAAGATGGAGAAATCCTAGTCACACTAGGACTTCTAGTTTTGACTTGGTCCAACTTATTATTTAAATCCAATTAAATCAAAACTAAAACAATCCAATTAGAGATGATCTTAGTCTAAATAAAAATCTAATTAAATTAGATTAAATTAAATTTAAATCTAATTTAATTTTTAATTAAATTAAAAATTAGGTGCATACAAGTCCTAATTGAATAGGAACTTATTCTTCCTTACAATTGGCTTATCCAATAAATCAATTGGACTTGATCCAATCAAGTCCAAACTAAATCTAATTGAATCTTATTCAATAAAATTTAATTTTAACTTTTTAACTTAATAAAATTAAGCCAATTAATAATCTAATTGCTAATTAATTCTCCTGTTATACTTAAACTAGGTCAAACATCAATTATATTGATTGTTTGACCTTAGAATAATTCTAAATCATTGATCAACAATCTGATTAGATTAAGACCACTAATGTGTGTGACCCCATAGGTTCAAACTTAAGTCAATAGCATAGAAATAAATTTTTATATCAATCAAAGTGACCATTTAGAAATGATACCTGATGGCTGGATAGGTTGATTATGTAAAGCAATACTCTTCGAACCTATGTAAATATAGTTTCCTTATAATTTTTTCCCTTGATCTTAATGCTCATAGGACAACTTAGAGTTTAACCATCAATCCTGATTAGGTCATCCATATTATATTTCAAAATACTAAATCTATCTCATGGATTATCCTAGCTAAGATTTTGCTAAATTGAAATATAGTGATGCATTTTCTTCAAACTCTTGGAGTGGTCAATCCCATCTTGATCACTCACCGATTTTATAATTACTTGACTATGCTCAAAAATCTTTCATCACTAAATTAGAAAGTCAGGTAGTCCAGCACCAAAGCACAATGAGTTGCTTGCAAGCCACCATGGTGATCTTAGGTCTAAGGGATACTTATACCCATATCTAATCAGAGTAATTTTCGATAGTAGAATGCTCTACAGTTGATCATGTTCAGTGATGATGTACCCTTATATCTTGCTTGCATGCCATACTAGTATCTCCATACTCCTTGATTAAGAGAACAACGAACATATATGGCATACAATGACCTCTACAAGATAAACGTTGTTGTTCTAATTAACAACGTATCACTTGATTGTGAATAGTTTAAAAACTAATCGATAAATCCTCTCTTTATTAAAACTAAAGAGTCCTAAGGATTTCATCACAACATTGAGTTTATTAGAAGATGTAAACTTTATGATGAAAAAGCCAGAATATAATTTTATTCAATCATTTACAATTACAAAATAGCACAACCATCAAAAAACTGATGATTGGCTTTTGGTCACTATTCCCAACAACTCCTACTTATCCTAAAGTGACTTAGTATAGTATCTAATACCCATGCTCAACTTGTGGTTGTCGAACTCCTTTACCACCAAGGATTTAGTGAAGGGGTCGGCTAGATTCTCCTTTCCATCGATCTTCTAAAGATTGACATCATCTTGATCTACGATCTTCTAGACCAGATGGTAGCGGTATAGTATGTGCTTCGTCTGCTGGTGTGCCTTTGGTTCCTTCGCCTGAGCAATAGTACTAGTGCTGTTATAGTAGAACAAGACCAAACCATCTAGGAAGGGTGTTACTCCAAGCTCGGTGATAAACTTTCTCATCCACACAGCTTTCTTCATGGCATCTAATGCTGCGATATACTCTGCCTCGCATATAGAGTCCCACAATGTGCTGCTTAAAACTCTTCTAGTAGATGGCTCCACCAATTAGGGTAAAGATATACCCTAACATACTTCTGTTGTCATAATGGTCAAATTAAAAGCTGAAGTCAATAAATTTCATAAGTTTCAAATTTGACTCTCCATAAACTAGCCACTGGTTCTTAGTATTTCTCAAATACTTAAGGATGATTTTCATCACCTTCTAGTGGTTCTCCTTTAGATCATATTGATATTAACTTACTACTCCTAGTGAGTATGCCACATCTGATCTCGTACATATTATAGCATACATGATAGATCCCACTAGTAAAGCATATGAGATTCTACTCATATGCTTTCTCTCTTTAGAAGTTGTTGGACAATCTTTCTTAGAGAGAGAATTCTTAGCGTATCGAAAGATAGCCCTTTCTGGAATTCTCCATGCTGAACTTCTTCAGCATAATTTCTATATATGTGGACTGGGATAATCCAAGCATCCTCTTAGATCTATTCCTATAGATCTTCATCCCTAGAATGTAGGATGCTTCACCCAAGTCCTTTATAAAGAACTAAAATAACAACCAAACTTTTATTCCTTATAGTGCATGGACATCATTTCCGATTAAGAGAATGTCATCCACGTATAAGACAAGAAATACAACTATCCGACCATTTGCCCACTTGTAAATATAGGTCTCTTCTCCGTTCTTAGCGAAGCCATATGTTTTGATCACCTTATCAAAATATATGTTCTAACTCTGAAATGCTTATTTCAATCCATAAATGAATATCTGAAGCTTGTACACCTTGGACTCATCTATGGATATGAACCCCTTAAGTTCTATCATATACACCTCTTTGATCGGTTCTCCATTCAGGAAAGCTATCTTCACATCCATCTGCTAGATCTCATAGTCCAGATGGGCAGTTATCACAAGCATTATCTGAATGAATTTAAGCATTGCTACAAGAAAGAATGTCTCATCATAGTCAATACCATAATATTGATGATACCCCTTGGCAACCAAATGGACTTTATAGGTCTCTACCTTTTCAACTGTGCCCCTTATTCTCTTGAAGATCCACTTATACCCAATAGATTTAACCCCTTCAGGTTGGTCAACCAATGTCCATACATTATTGACCTTCATAAACTCTATCTCAGAATTCATGTCCTAAAGCCATTTTTTGGAATCAGGTCTCTACATTACATCCATATAGATGATCGTAGATGATCGAATCCTCATCATTCTCATTGAGTTTGATGGGATCACCATCCTAGACTAAGAAATCATTGTATTTATTCGGCTAACGTGGTACTCTACCAAATCACCTTAATGGTGTAGGTACATTAGGCTCTGAATTTGATCTAATCAAATCTAGTTTTGATTCATCTACTAGTGTCGATTTTTCTACATGTTGTACTTTCTTAAGTTTAACCTTAGAGGGAACAATTCCTTCACCAAAAAACTTTTTTCTAAAAAGATTGCCTTAAGGCTAACGAACACCTTCTATTCATTAGCACAATAGAAAATATATCCTTTGGTTTTTCTTAGGTACCCTATGAATATGCACTTGTCAAACCTAGGTCTAAATTTATCTATAATTAACCATTTGATGTAAACCAGGCATCCCCAGACCCTAAGGTATAAAAGTACTAGCTTACACCCTATCCATATCTCATATGGAGTTTTAATTATAGACTTACTTAGAATCCTATTTAAAAGATAGTAAGCTGATTCAAGTGCATACCCCCAGAAGGATATCGACAAGTTGGCAAAATTCATCATGGATTAGACCATATCTAATAGAGTTTGATTTCTCCATTCAAACACACTATTATGTTGTGGTATTCCTAGAGGAATCCATTGGAAGAGAATCACATTCTCTCCTAGATATATGAGAAACTCACTGAAAAGGTATTCACATCCTCGATCAAACCAAAGGTTTTATGAGTTTGTTTTACTACCTCATTTTGGAATTGTTTGAATATTTCAAATGAATCCAACTTGTATTTCATCAGATAGACATATCCATTCTTGAATACATCATCTATGAAGGTGATGAAGTAAAAATATCCATCTCTAGCACTTATGCTCATAGGCCTACATATATCAGTATGTACTAGACCTAAGAGCTCAGTGGCTCTCTCACCTTTTTTAGTAAAAGGTGACTTGGTCATTTTTCCAAGAAGACAAGACTCACAGGTTGAAAGTGATTCACAATCACTGACTTTGAGGATTCTCTCTTGAGTCAGTCTATTTATCCTGTTCTTGTTAATGTAACCTAACCTATAATGCTATAAGTAGATATCAGACATATTATCTAATCTAGGATGCTTGCTAGTAGAGTAGACTATATTAATAGGTTGTGATATCATGTATGTCCCATTGTTCAAATGTCTAGAAAATGTAGTAATACCATTCAAAATGACATTATAAAATTCTTTCTTTATTGAAATCTCATA
Organism: Cocos nucifera; assembly: GCA_006176705.1. NCBI lineage: Eukaryota > Viridiplantae > Streptophyta > Magnoliopsida > Arecales > Arecaceae > Cocos > Cocos nucifera. Next base: position 869,973 of record QRFJ01000063.1, read on the forward strand.
ATTATTTTTGGTCAAAAGGCCTACAGAAATGATATTCAAAAAGAAACTAGGATAATAGTAACAATCACTAAGAGCAATAGTATAAAACTCAAATATAAATTTTAAGATCTATAATACTAGAACTAGAATTGGTCTTCCTTCTCCAATATTCAAGAATCTCTCATCTTGCTCAAATCTCCTACTGACCTATAAACCCTACAATAAATTTCAAATATGGTATAAGCTTTCGATATTCAATACCCAACCAATAATATCATAAATATAGAAATTGTAAGAAGTTATCAATAAGTACCTTGCCTAGCAGTATTTTGCTTCTTTCTCGGCCTGTTCGAATCTGGGAAGGCAATATATTAAGGACAATTCCTCTTCCTGTGCCCTCACTTCTTGTAGAAGAATCACTTCGCTTGACTCTTATCAGGCTTAGACTTCTTTGTTTGTTCCTGCATAAATGTTCCAGCCTGAACTTACACCTTCTTAGACTTCTTCTTCTTATTCTTCTTCACTTTCTTAAAGAATCAAAAACTAGAAGAAAACCCTTCCACCAAGTTCACCGACTCCTTATACAGTTGGTGATCCTTCTCGAAGTTCTGAAGTAACCCTAGTAGCCTGCAGTAGTTGACTTCAAGCTTTGTCGTTCGGTAATGAGTAAGGAATGGAAGATAAGACTTAGGCAGTGAGTTCATAATTGCATCTTTCTCTAACTACTTATGCAAGAAAAAGCCGAGCTTGCTCAAACACTCCATCATCTCGATCATGTACAATACATAATCAATGACTGAAGCTCCATCCCTCATCTTGGCATCGAAGATGGCACAATTATTTTTGTACCTCTCAACATTATTGGACATGCCAAAAGACTCATTCAACACTAATCATGCTAATCTATCGCTATGGCAAGTGCACCAGTCGATCAAGTAATAAAGTGAATGAGTTGAGTATCGTTCCTAGAGGATTGAAAAAGAAGTACTAAAAAACTCTTTTCTAAACTTTATTTAAAAAATTAATTTAAAAAAATAAAGAAAGTAAAGAAAAATAAAAAAATAATTAAGAAAAACTATAAGAAAATAAAGAGGGTTTAATTATTATGGTTGAATCCAAGAGCAATAGGATACTAAGGCAATCGGTTCACTAACTCAATCAATACAATATTCAAGTAATCATGCAAATCAAGTTAATTTTATTTCATGTAATGGTGGAGTCTCCTAAAATATTCACTATCCTTTGATCCAGGCATAGCAAAACTATCAATACTTTTTAACTTTTCTTTGGTCCAGACATAATTTAAATAAATATTGATGCTTTAAATTTTATGAAATTCTCTAATTAAAATATGCTACGTCCAAAGTGCACTAAAATTACTGCATGCATAAGAATCTTAATCTGATTAAAAATATAAGGTACACAAATTAAGAAGCATTGACATAGATGTACTTATTAGAAATTATGTCCCATAGCCAATCATCAGTCCGTTAATGGTTAAGCTATTTTATAATTATAATTAATTTATTAATTAATAAAAATATTTATCATCTTTTTCATCATAAGTTTACATCTTCTAATGAACTCCATTATTACGATGAAGTCCTTAGGACTGTTTAGTTTTGATAAAGAGAGGATTTATCGATTAGTTCTTAAATTTATTCATGATCAAATGATAGGCTATTAATTAGAACAATAATGTCTATCGAGCATAGGTCGCTATATGCCATATAGTTTGGTTGTCCTCTTAACCAAGGAGTGTGGAGACACTGGTATGGCATATAGATGAGATGTATGGGTACATCATCACTGAACGTGACCAACTCTAAAGTATTCTACAGTCGAGAATGTCTCTGATGGGATATAGGTATAAGTATCCCTTAGACCTGAGATCACCTCAGTGACTTGCAAGCAACTCACTGTGCTTTGGTACTGGACTAACTGAATTTCTAATTTAGCAATGGGTAATCCTCAGATGGTTTTGATATTTTGAAATACAATGTGGACAACCTAATTAGAGCTGACAGTTGAACTCTGAGGTGTCCTATGAGCATTATGGTCAAGAGGTTGAAATATATGAAAACTATATCCACATGGATTCTAAGGATGGTGTTCTACACCTTCGATCTATCTGACCATCGGGTATCATTGCCAGATGGTCACATCGATTGATATAAAAATTTATTTCTATACTATCGGCTTAGGTTCAGACCTATGAGGTCACACACATTAGAGCTAATGATCTGATCAGATGATTGATCAATGATTAAGAATCATTCTAGGGTGAAACAATCGATATGATTGGTGTTTAATGTTTAACCTAGTGCAAGTACTGCAGGAGGATCGATTAGCAATTAGATTGCTAATTAGCTTAATTTGATTAAGCCAATAAGTTAAAATTAAGTCTAATTAAATATAATTTAATTAGATTTAGTTTGAGCTTAATTGGATAAAGTTCAATTGATTTATTGGATAAGCCAAGTGCAAGGAAGAACTAGTCCTAGTCTAACTAGGACTCCGATTAACCTAATTTTTTAATTTGATAAGAAAATAAATCAAAATTAAATTTAATTTAATATAATTTAATTAAATCCTTAAATGGGTTAGGGTCTTATTTAATTGGGTTAGTTTAATCTTGATTTTATTTGGTTAAAAGATCTTGTTTGACCAAGTCAAAATAGGAGTCCTAGTGTGATAAGGACTTTCTATCACTTGCACCACTTAATCCTCACGCCCCATGCCCTTTTTATTTTATTTCTTATGTAAAAATTCTCCACTCTCATGGATTTTCAAGCTCTCTTTCTCTTCTCCTTTTCTCATAAGGCAATTTGTTGGAAGACCAAGTCAAAAGAGTAGTTAGTTTTGCTTAGGATTCTATGAGATAGAATCCTTATCGACCAAAATACCTTCCCTTCAGTGCCACCCCATCTTTTAATTAATTCTTCTCTTATTCCATGAAAATAATCTCTTTCTTTGTGTACCCTCCCTTGCTGGTCCATGTCAATAATTATGGAGGTGCCCAAGAGTTGGGCACCCCAACAACTTCTCATTTTTCGATATTCCTAGTTTAGGATTTTGATCTAACATGGACTCTTCTTTTTTTCTATTTATTGGATGAATTTTATTCTAATTAATTTATAAAATACAAATCTTTAGGAGAGGTTTGGGGTGTGCAAAAATTATAGGAAGAAGATCCTTGGGCATGGGGGTTTTATAGGCACCAAATTAGGTGTCTAGGTGAGAGAAAAGAGAAGAAGAAGAGGGTCTTCTTCTAGGATTGTTTTATTCTCAATCTCTCCTTCTTTTTTTGAGTTTTCTCTGAGAGAGTCCTAGATCAGTAAACTCTCATCTTTCTTCTCATATTTTGGAGAGTCCAAATTTTGAAGAAGGAAGCATCGGATCGATCATCGAAGAAGGATCAGTATAGTACTAGCATGCTATGCTGATTTTCTACATCGGTCTTCAGATCAGAGATCGTACGCTCATGTGGATGACTCCTAGAGGTTGGATGCATGTGCAACACGTGACTTCATCCTTGAGCCTGGATCGGTAAGTTAGAATATTCAACTTGCTTAGGTAATAGATCTGATCTATTAACTTCATACCTATATTTGATGTAGTGTAGATCTAGATTAATTTGATCAACCTTTTACTTTCTTATTTGATTTTAATTTTTGATTTAATTGAAGAGAAAATCTAGTTTCTGGATCGAATTTGTTCAGATCTAATTGGATCAAGAGAGATATTTCAAAAAAAAAATTCTTTGATCTAGATCAGATCTGAGACTTTTTAAATCTAATATCATTGATCTAATAAAAAAAAATAAAATAAAATAATGAATAAATTAAATCTAATTTAATTTTATCTTGTTATGGGTAATCTGATTATCCTGTGCTAATCCTGATGTTTGCTTGAGGTTCTGGATCTAACCACGCAACTGCTTGGCCTCTATCAGTATTCACTCAGGTAGGATATGGAGATCTTCTCCTTCTTTATCACTTCTCTAAAAGTTAGATATGGATATGATTTTAAAGATCTTCAAAACTCCTTTCGAAGATGTAAGTTGTCTCTTACAATAGTGTTGCCTTCTTCCTTTTTCTATCGCCTTTCTCTTGCTTGGATCGCACCAAACTTGTGCCTAAAAATTCTTGGGCATGGGTAGGAGAGAGAACACCTGAAGATGGCATGGAGGAGGAAGAGGGGAAGCCTTGTGGCATGGGAAATGGGTCAAGCTTCTTCGATCTTGGCGCAGATAAGGTTTTTATAGATCCTATTGTGCCATGCAGTGCCACATCATCCCGACCAATCATAGCTTTCTATACAATCAGATCTAAATCTGATTGGTGGGATGACATCATCTGATCCAATCAGATGAGAGCCCCTCTGAATCATCCTTAGATGGTGCCAAGACTGGGTCAAAATAGTCTTCTAGGTGCCATCCAAGTAGAATCCCCGAAGCAACTGGAGTCCCATCTGTATGGGACTCTAGATGATTTATCCATGGGCGCACCCCTTATCCATCTACTTTTTAGTAGGTGGACTGATCAAAAAATTCTCTCCTATGATGGCTTGACACATGAGCAGATGTCTAAGTGTCAAAGATCAACGTTTGATCAAATGTCCAAAATAGGATTTAGCAGGTGATGGAAAATGGCAGGTATTGTCTCAAATTCATCTCATAAATTAAGACAATTCTTTTCTGACCTGGACAAGCTCCAGTCAGACCAAGTAAAGGTACCTATGTGAGTCCAGACATATTTGGCTCAGTCGAGACAAACTTTAATGATAATTAAAGGAGAACATTAGGCTCAATCGTATGCTAGCACAATATTCTTGAACCTAATTGAATCTAATTCAAATCAATTGAACCAAGTTAGTCTAATTGATGATATCCAAATTAAAACCCTTGTTTACGTCATCCAGTTAGGTTTAGTTCCATATGATAATGAGATATGTCAAGATCTCTATCATCGACATCATCGAAATATCTTTCGATGGATCAGAACTTTTCTAATTTAGACAACTAGTATGATTGATCATCTAAATCATTCTAATTGCTCTCAAAATCCATGAGTGACACGTAGCAGCATATGGTGGCAACCCATCAGAACTAAAAATAAACCTCTCGGTGTAGTTACCTGTGTGATTAAGTTCTTCTATCTTGAGCCCCGATAGGATTGGGGTTAAGGTAATCTCGTCAAATCCTAATATCCATCATATGGTTAATCATTCGATTGAAGTCCAATGTGAAAACCTTAATAGAAACTCTTTCTTTTATTTCACTCTTCCATGGCCAAGGGCTTATGGACTTGATTCTCATGATCATCACAGGGCTTCTCCTTATCTACTGAGGTAGATAGATTTTCTATTGGTGCAATCTAATTCCTATAATGAACATGCTAAAGCCAACATACACCTAAGGGTTCCAAATGGCTAGAAGACTGAGTCATGGTGTAGTCTAACTATAACACCCTCAAGGTGAATTGCTGATGCACCTCAAATCAAAGAACCAGATACACAACTATAGCTTTGAGTCAGTCATCGATAGAAAGGTAGACTTCCTAATGACTGCTCGAGGTGGTCACACTCAGTGCCCTCATTCTCTAACGAGTACCTATACTCTCACTCTGATGTCTCTACACCATAGACTCAAGACTCATCTACTATAAAGAAGCAATTGTATACTAACCTTTTGGATCAATCACCATCCTCATGATGATCCTACGGTCGAAAGCATTTTATGAGTTAATAATGAAAATTCATGTCTTCAATTTTCAACTCTTGAAAATAAGAACTATCATTGCCATTAACTAAAGGGATGTATCACAGACACTAAACACACATTATGATAGAAAATAATTTATTTTATTATTTGTAGTCAAAATTATAATTTTGCCTTAAGAAGTGTATAATAAGTGTCAGTCAATTCTGGCTTTTAGGACATACATATCTAACAAACTTTCACTTGACCTAAAGCCAATTGGCTATAAATCTAAGTCTCATCTTCTCAAGGTGGGCTTCGATCTTCTGCTGGCCTAATGGCTTTGTGAGTGGGTCTACCACATTATCTGTAGAATCAACTCTCATGACCTTGACATAACCTTTCTCGTGGTAATTGCGGATGAGGTGGTATCGCCGCTCGATGTGTTTGAATTTCTAATGAGACATTGGCTACTTAGCAAGGACTATAGTGCCATTGTTGTCATAGTATAGAGGAATAATATCTGATGGCATCACTCCGATCTCTGTGGCAAACTTCTTATACCAGAATGCCGCCTTCGTAGCTTCTGACACAATGATGTATTCTGCTTCCATGGTGGAATCTGCTATCACTGTCTACTTGGAACTCTTCCAACTGATGGCTCCACCATTACACACAAATAGATTCCCAGATGTCAACTTTTGATCATCTACATCGGACATATAATCTGAGTCTGTATATCCCTGGACTTGGAGTTCTCCATTATCAAAAATTAAGAATATTTCCTTAGTTCTTCTTAAGTACTTAAGGATATATTTCACAGAAGTCCAATGTTCTTCACCTGGATTCGACTGATATCTGCTTATGACACTCACAGGGTGGGCTATATCAGGATGTGTTCATAACATGGCATACATAAGGCTCTCTATTGCTGAAGCATAAGAGATCTTGCTTATGCATTCTATCTCAGGTGTCCTAGGGCACATCTTCTTGGAGAGATGAATACCAAGTCTAAAGGATACTAGTCTCCTCTTAGAGTTTTTCATGCTAAACCACTTTAGCACTTCCTCTATATACATCTTCTGTGAAAGTCCTAGCATCCTATTCGATCTATCTCTATAGACCTTAATTCCTAGAATAAAGAATGCTTCTCCTAGATCTTTCATGGAGAATTCTTTGGATAACCACATTTTAACTATGGTCAAGATAGAAATATCATTTCTAATAAGAAGGATATCATCCACGTACAATACGAGGAAGATAATAGCACTCCCACTAACCCTTTTGAAGATACATGGTTTCTTCTCATTCTTAATGAAACCAAATAATTTGATCACATCATTAAAATGAGTATTCCAGCTCCGAGGTGTTTTCTTAAGTCCATATATGGATCTTTGCAGCTTGCATACCTTATGATCAGCATCACTGGATGTGAAACCTAGTGGCTATTCCATATAGATATCTTCCTCATGGTATCCATTTAAGAACACCATTTTCACGTCCATTTGCTATATTTCATAATCGAAATAGGCTACAATAGCAAGCAATGTACGGATGGATTTTAGCATAGCTACTGATGAAAAGGTATCCTGATAGTCAATGCCTTCATGTTGACTATACCTTTTTGCCACTAATCTAGCTTTGAATGTCTCTATATTCCCATATGCACCAATCTTTCTCTTCTAGATCCATTTACATCCAATAGGTACTATAACTTCTAATGAATCTACCAAGAACCAGACTTGGTTTGAGTGTATTGAGTCAATTTCTGACTTCATTGCCTCTAACCATTTCTTGGAGTCGATATCCGATATCGCTTCATCATAAGTTTTGGGATTATCACCATGAATCCAATTACCTATGAGGAACATTTTCTCTACTTTCTCTAAAATGGTACCTAAGTACCTCTCAGGGGGATAGAAAATTCTTTCCAATCTACAAGGTGGAGGAGGTAGTGATTGTATTGGCTCAACCTGATTTGGTTTCATTTGGTCCTTTGCTCGTTGCTCTTATGAGACTTTCTCCTCGAGCTTGATCTATTTTTCAATGCTGCCATCTTGAATAAACTATTTTTTAAGAAAAATGGCATGTCGACTCACAATCACATTATGATCATTTGGAATGTAGAAATAATATCTTAATAACTCTTTAGGATATCCTATAAATAGAGCTCTAAAGGACCTATAGTCTAACTTGTCCGCTTGTTGTCTTTTGACATAAGTCGGACAGCCCCAAATTTTGAGATGACTCAGACTTGGTTTCTTACCATGCCATATTTCATAGAGTATGGTAGGAATGATTTTAGAAGAAATCCTATTCAATAAGTATATTGTAGTTAACAGACTATGTCCCCAAAAAAAATTAGAAAGGTCTGTGAAGGTCATCATGGATCGGAACATATCTAATAGGGTCCGACTCCTTCGTTCTGAAATCCTATTGAGTTCAGATATTCCAGGTGGAGTCCATTAAGAGACTATGCCATTTTTTTTGAGATAGTCTAGGATTTCTCGACTAAGGTATTCACCTCCTCGATCTGATTGAAGAATCTTAATGGATTTTCCAGTTTGCTTTTCTACTTCATGTCTGAATTTTTTAAATTTCTCAAAAGCTTCAGACTTGTATCTCATAAGATACACATATCCATACTGAGATAAATCATCGATAAAGGTTATGAAATAGACAAAGATGCCTCTAGTTGGCACATCAAATGGGCTGCACACATCTGTATGTACTAGGGCAAGAAGATCCATAGCCCTTTCCCCATGTCCTATGAAAGGGAGCTTAGTCATTTTGCCATGAAGACAAGATTCATAAATTGGATATGACTTGAAAGTCAACAGATTCAATAGCCCAATTTTCTCTAATTTGTTAACCCTATCTTCTGCTATATGATCTAGCCTAAGAGGCCATAGATACCTATCATTTGGACTATCCCTGGATCATTTTAATTTTATGGCATTCACATTTTGCTCGATATTAAAAAGAAGTACATCAATATGTAACTAGTAAAAATTGTTAATAAGGAAACCACTTGTAATTTTATTTCTTTCATAAAGAATATTACAATGGTCCTTAAAAAAATTAATTACATAGCCTTTTAGTGCTAAACATGAAACAAAAATCAAATTTCTGCTTGTTGCAGGCACAAAATAACAATCTTTTAATACTAAGTCTAAACCAGATGGTAGTCGAAGAGGGTATGTTCCGACGGCCATAGCAACAACTCTTGCTCCATTTTTGATACATAGGATCATCTCACCATCCCTCAGCCTCCTACAATCCTTAAGATCCTATATTGAAGTGCACAAATGAGTACTAAAACTAGAGTCAAGCACCCAACTAGATGTAGAAAAAATCATAAGGTTAGATTTAATAACGAGCATACCTCCAGAAGGACCTACCTTTTTCTTATTCTTCAGGATGGCCAAGTATGTAGGACAGTTCTGCTTCCAGTGGCTATCAGTGTTATAATGAAAATACTTTTCTTTGTCAGCGGTCTTCTTCTTCAGCTCTATCTTCTTTTTCTTTTCTCCGTTCATCTTCTGCCTTTTCACAGACTTCTTCTTCTTTCCAAAAGACTTTCTCCTGAAAGAAGTCCATTCCATAGCAAATACTGAGCCTTTAGAACCTTTCATTGAATGCTCAGCAGTAACAAGCATGTTTATAAGCTCAGCTAGAGTATTTTAAAGTTTATGCATATGGTAGCTCATGATGAACTGCCCATATGCATCAATCAAGGATTGTAGAATTATATCATTCTATAGATCCAGGTCCAACTTCACTTCAAGCTTCTCAAGTTCTTCTAAGTCCTTGATCATCATCAGAAAATGATTTTGGACTGACTGCCCATCATGCATTTTAGCATTGAATAGTCGTTTAGTGATCTAATATTTGGCTGCGTGACTCTATTCACCCAACATCTCTTACAGGTGAGCCAACATTTGGTGGGTAGTCTTGATATCTTCATGTTGGCACTGAAGCTCATTAGACATCGAGCCCAACATATAGTATCTGACCTTGTTATCTTCATCCATCCACTTATCAAGAGACACTCTCTTTTCAATGGATGGATGAGCTGGTAAGGTGGGAGGATCCTGATCCAATACATGAGTTAACTTTTTAGAACCCAAAATGATTTTGAAGTTTCGAAGCCAATCCTTGTAATTAGATCCGATCAGTCTATGGGTGTCCAGGATACGTGCTAGTTGGTTGGATGCAGACATTTTTCTATAGAAAGTTAAAATTTCTAGTTAGATATTGTAATTAAGATTTGATCAATTTATTTAGGAATTTTATTTTTAAATAAATTAGCTTTCACTATTTTTTTGGATCCCTATGCTCCCTCTGCAGAGTTACGAAAATCTTCATGATTAATGATTTCTAGTGGATGGTGCAATCCCACCAATTGACTCATCACCTTACCTAACAGTTATTGGTGATGGGTTAGCCAATGAGTGAATAACTCTTGTTCAATGATTCTCTAATCATGGTGCACCCAAACATGGTCTCTAATTAATGAATCTCATCATGTCCGAAATATTGATCAACTCCTTAGTTAAGTCAGACCCACCATTTGTATAGATTGGATTCCTAATTGAGTCTCTCACCATATCCAGAATATTGAGCCCAATTTATCCTCCAACTCATAGCATCCAATGCCTAATAGACACGATTGCATCTTTTTGGTGCAATTGAACCACTGTGACCAGCTGAGAACAATCAACCCTGAAAAGGGCCTGCATATCTACAATAGTGAAAGACCTTAGACTTAATCTTTTCTTAGGAAGATTTGATTTAGGTCTCTTTAAACTTGACTTACAATAGCCATAACAATTATGACTAACCTAGTGGCATGAGTTTGCTCGGATTGTTAACTAACTTAGATTGAGACTGGGTCGACAAATATGGCTAGGTAAGTGAGATCAATGGAAAGGATATTCCATTAACTCGATAAGAATGCATTCGAGTCGAGTAGCTTCTAATTAAAAATTAGTTGATCGTATCTGCCAGACTTACCTTAGGCACCAAATTGTTGAGCCAGAATTAATCGAGTTACCCTACAATCCAGACTCTAACCACTGAGCCTAGTTAGGTCTTAGCTTGATTGATCACTTATGTAATTCGATCTTGACCCAGACTTAATCCTATTAGATTGGTCAATTTAAGCACTCTTGATCCCATCTAACCAACTCTTGATTCGGTTTGATCAATCACTAGACCCAATTGAGCTACCCAAGTCCGAACCTAATTTTATGAATATCTTAAATCTAAAAATTCTTAATTTTTAGACTTAACATATTTCATAATCTTAATTCTTAATTAAGTTTAGGATTCATAAATAAAACATGGAAATAAAATCCTAGGGTTTCAGGATCTAAGATTTTGTAGAAAATAAGTTTTAGGTTTCTGATTAAGGACGAACGCACAGCACCACTACACATCATAAGAATACCCCATCAAATGGGAGGAGAGGGCATTTAAATCCTACTTTGTTCTTATGACCGGATGGCCAAGGAGAACGGCTTAATCAAAAATATGAAAACTACAAAACTAGTTAGATCTACATCATATATCTCATATATAAAAATTGATCTAACTTTAAACATGTTTTGCATACATCTTCATGTATCATATCATGCATATTTTTAGATCTAAATTATTTCATAATAATCTAAAAAATTAAATTTAAATTGATCATATCAAATTAAAATCTATTCTAGATAATTATGTAGAACTATTCTACAACTAGTCTAAACGTGCATTCATCATATCTCATATGAACAAAAAATTAAATAATTTTATTTTTTATTTTTTAGATTTTTTTATAATATTTATAGTATTAGAAAATAGTAAATAAATATATCTAAAAATTATAACTAATCAAATTAAATTATGATCATGCTAGACTATACATAGAATAATTCTATTCTACAACTAGTCATGCATCTTGTAGAACTTTGATCTAAATTATTTAATTTTATTTTAATTTTTGATTTTAGATCTAATCACATATAAAATGATATTATAAATCATCAAATTATTAGATTAAAAATAAAATAAAATTAGATCTAATGAAACATGGAACCTGGCTCTGATACCAGTTGAAGAAAAAATCTAGTTTTCTGGATCAGATTCGTTTAGATCTGATTGGATCAAGAGAGATATTTTAAAATTTTTTCTCTTAAATCTAAATTAGATTTGAGACTCTTTAAATCTTATATTATTGATCTAATAAATAATATAAAATAAAATAAAAAATAAATTAAATTTAATTTTATTTTATCTTATTGTGGGTAATCTGATTATCCTGTGATGATCCTGATGTCTGCCTGAGGTTCTGGATCAGCCATGCAAGTATCTGACCTCTATCGATATCTACTTAGGTAGGATCTAAAGATCTTTTTCTTCTTTATCACTTCTCAAAAAATTAGATCAGGATCTAATTTTGAAGATCTTCAAAACTCCTTTCAAAGATGTAAGTTATCTCTTGCAGCAATGTTGCCTTCTTCCTTTTCCTATCGCCTTTCTCTTGCTTGGATCGTACCAAACTTGTGCCCAAAAATTCTTGGGTGTGGGTAGGAGAGAGAACACTTGAAGATGGCATGGAGGAGGAAGAGGGGCAGCCTTATGATGTGGGCAATGGGTCAAGCTTCTTTAATCTTGGCACAGATAGGGTTCTTATAGACCCTGTTTCACCATGCAGTGCCACATCATCCCAACCAATCATAGCTTTCTATGCAATCAGATCTAAATTTGATTAGTGAGATGACATTATTTGATCCAATCAGATGAGAGCCTCTCTGAATCATCCTTAGATGGTGCCAAGATTGGGTCAAAGCAGTCTTCTAGGCACCATCCAAGTAGAATCCCCGAAGCAACTAGAGTCCCATCTGTACGAAACTCTAGATGCTTTATCCATGGGTGCATGCCTTCCTCGGTGTGCGCCCCTTATCCATCTACTTTTTAGTAGGTGGATTGGTCCAAAAATTCTCTCTTATGATGGCTTGACACATGGGCAAATGTCTAAGTGTCAAAGGTCAACGTTTGACCAAATGTCCGAAATAGGATTTAGTAGGTGATGAAAAATGGATGGTGTTGTCTTAAATTCATCTCATAAATTAAGACAATCTTTTTATAAACTGGACAAGCTCCAGTCAGACCAAGTAAAGATACCTGAGTGAGCCCAAATATATTTGGCTTAGTCGAGACAAACTTTAATGATAATTAAAAGAGAACATTAGGCTCAATCATGTGCTAGCAGGATTTTCTTGAACCTAATTGAATCTAATTCAAATCAATTAAACTAGATTAGTCCAATTGATGATATCTAGATCAAAACCCTTATTTGTGTGACCCAGTTAGGTTCAGTTCTGTATGGTAATGAGATATGTCGTGATCTCTATTATAGATATCATCGAAACAGCTTTTGATGGATCAGAACTTTTCTAATTTAGATAACTAGTATGATTGATCATCTAAATCATTCTAATTGCTCTCAAAATCAACCAATGATACCTAGCAGCATATGGTGGTAATCCATTAGAACTAAAAATGAATCTCTCGGTGCAGTTATCTGCGTGCTTAAGTTCTTCTATCTTGAGCTCTGACTGGATTGGGGTTTAGGTAATCTCGTCGAACCCTAATATCCATCATATGATTAATCACTCGATTGAAGTCTAATATGAAAACCTTGATAGAAATACTTTCTATTATTTCACTCTACCATGGCCATGGGGTTATGGATTTGATTCCCATGATCATCATAGTGCTACTCCTCATCTACCAAGGTAGATAGATTTCCTATTGGTGCAATCCAATTCCTACAATGAACATGCTATAGCCAACATACACCTCTGAATTTTGAATGGCTAGGAGATCGAGTCATGGTGTAGTCAAACTATAACACCCTCAAGGTGAACTATCGATGCACCTCCGATCAAAGAACCAGACACATTATTGTAGCTTCAAGCCAGTCATCGATGAGAAGATAGACTTCCTAATGACTGCTCGAGGTGATCATGCTTAGTGCCCTCATTCTCTAACGAGTGTTAGATATATGTGCCCTAGAAGCCAGAATTGGCTGACACTTGTAATACACTTCTAGGGGCAAAATTATAATTTTGACTAAAATCAATAAATGGGTTATTTTCTATCACATATGTATATTTAGTGTCTGTGATACATCCTTTGAGTTAATGGTAATGATAATTCATATTTTCAAGAGTTGAAAATTTAAGACATGAATAATCATTATTAACTCATAAATTGCTCCTGACCATAGGATCATCACGAGGATGGTGATTGATCCGGAAGGTTGGTGTACGATCGCTTCTCTTTAGTAGATGAGTCTTGAGTCTACGGTGTGGAGACACCGGAGCGAGAGTACAGGTACTCGTTAGAGAACGAGGGCACTGAGCGTGACCACCTCGAGTAGTCATTAGGAAGTCTACCTTCTCGTCAATGACTGACTCGATGCTGCAGTAGTGTGTCTGGTTCTTTGACCTGAGATGCATCGGCAGTTCACCTTGAGGGTGTTATAGTTTGACTACACCATTACTCGGTCTCCTAGCCATATGGAACCCTGAGGTGTATGTTGGCTATAGCATGTTCATTGTAGGAACTGGATTGCATCAAGATGGGATCTATCTACCTCGGTGGTAGAGGAGCAGCCCTATGATAATCATGAGAATCAAGTCCTGAAGCCCATGGCCATGGCAGAGTGAAATAATAGAAAGAGTTTCTATTTAGATTTTCACATTGGACTCGAATCGAATGATTATATCATATGACAGAGACTAGGGTTTGACGAGTTTACCTTAACCCTAATCTGATCGGGGCTCAAGATAGAAGAACTTAATCACACAGGTAGCTGCACCAAGAGGTTCGCATTCAGCTCTGATGGGTTGCCACCATATACTGCTAGGTGTCACTGGTGGATTTTGGGAGCAATTAGAATGATTTAGATGATCGATCATTCTAGCTGTTCGAATCAGAAGAGTTCTGATCCATCGAAAGGAGTTTCGATGATGTCTATGATAGAGATCATGACATATCCCATTACCATACAGAACTGAACCTAACTGGGTCACACAAACAAGGGTTTGAATCTGGTGATCATCAATTGAACTGATCTAGTTCAATTGATCTGAATGAGATTCAATTAGGTTCAAGGAAATCGTGCTAGCACTCGATTGAACCTAACGTTCTTCTTTTACTATCATAAATAAGTTGTCCTGACTGAGCCAAAGGAGTTTGTGCTCAATCAGAGGCCTTCATATGGTCTAACTGGAGGTTGTCCAAGTTAGAGAAGGTTGTCTTATTTTATAAGACATGACCTGCCATTTTTGGTCACCTGCCATTTCTTGTTCTTTGACTTTGGTCAAAAGTCTGACCTTTGACTGGTCAAATGTTGACCATAGACACTTTGACTTTTGTCCACGTGTCATGCACCTATTGGAGAACTGGTGGGGGCCTGTCCCCCTGCCAGAACCTGGCAAGGAGGAAGGGCGCACGCCACCCTAGGCGTGCGCCCAAGTTGGAGGCGCCTTGGAGTCCTTGTTGGACAAGGACTCCACCTCCCTTTTGGATTCCAATCAGAGTTCTACTAAGAATCCAGTTTGACTGGTCTTAGGCGCCCTCTAAGGAGGAATCCAGGGGTCTCTATTCCAACCAATCAGATTTAGATCTGATTTCACAAAGGGTTGTGATTGGTTGAGGAGGAAGAGGAGTTGGATCACAAGCTTAGTCTATAAATAAGACCCTGCGCCCAACTCAGATTCTAATGCAATTAGAATAGAGATTTCCCACGCCCCAAGGCTGCCTCTCCCCTCTTCCTCCATGCCTAAACTTCTCCTCCTTCTCCTCTCCACGTCCAAAAGAGTTTTGGACTTAGGTTGGTGCGATTCCAGATCAAAAGAAAGGCGATCAAAAGAAGAAGGCTGCACTGCTGCAAAGGACGACTGCTGATCTTCAAAAGGAGTTTTGAAGATCCTCCAGATCAGATCCAGATCTGAATTTTTGGAGGTGTGATAGAGAAGAAGAGGATCTCCAGATCCAACCCGAGTGGATACCGGTAGAGGCCAGGCGCTTGCGTGGCTAGATCCAGAACCTTCCGCTGCAATCAGGATCATCTACAGGGTAATAGGATTACCCAAATCAGGTAAATTAAATTTGATTTAATTTATCTTATTTTATTTTATTTATTAAAATAATAAGAATCAGATCTAAAACATATCAAGATCTGATTGGGATCAAGAGAAAAATTTTTGAAATATATCTCTTGATCTGATCAGATCTGGACGAACCTGGACCGGGAAATCAGGATTTCCCTTCAACTGGTATCAGAGCCATGGTTCTAAATTGTTTAGATCTGATTTTAATTTTATTTTAATTAGAAAATAAAGTGATTTCAGATGTCACATGAGATGTGATCAGATCTGAAATCAGAAAAATTAAAATTAAATGATTTGGATCTAAGAACATGAAGATATGCATGACTAGTTCTAGAATAGAATAGTTCTATAGAATAGTTTTGCATGTCTTTGATTTAATCTGATTAAATCATATTTTAGATCTTCTTATTTACTATTTTCTTGATATTATAAGTGTTATAATAACATCTGATAAACAGCAAATAAAAATTATTTAATTTTAAATATCATATGAGATATGATTGATGCATGTCTAGACTAGTTGTAGAATAGTTCTACATAATTGTCTAGATTAGAATTTATTTTGATTAGATCAATTTAAATCTAATTTTTTAGATTATTATGAGATAATTTAGATCTGAAAACATGCATGATTATGATACATGAGATGTATGCAAAATATGCCATGATTAGATCTACTTTATATATGAGATATATGATATAGATCTGATATTGTTTTGTAGTATTGAATGTTCCTGATTAAGGCGTTCCTCTTGGCCGTCCGGTCATAAGAACGAAGAAGGGTTTAAAGGCCCTCTCTTCCCATTCGATGGGGTGTTCTTATGATGTGTAGGGGTGCTGCGTGTTCGTCCTTAATCAGAAACCCAAAACTTACTTTCTGCAAAACCCTAGATCCTGAAACCCTAGGATTTATTGTGCATATTTTGTTTATGAACCCAACTTAATTAAGAATTAAGTTTATGGAATATTAATTAGGTCTAAAATTGAGAATTTCAGATCTAAGACATATTCATAATACTGGGTTCGGGCTTGGGTAGCTCAATTAGGTCTAAGCGGTTGATCAAACCGAATCAAGAGTTGGTTAGATGGGATCAACAATGCTTAAATTGACCAGCCTAATAGGATTAAGTCTGGGTCAAGATCGAGTCACGATCAAGCAAGACCTAATTAGGCTCAGAGGTTAGAGTCTGGATTGTAGGCTAACCCAATTGGTTCTGACTCAACAATTTGGTGTCTAAGGTAAGTTTGGCACAGACGACCGACTGGTTTTTAATTGGAAGCTACTCGACCTGAATGCGTTCTTGTGCGAGTTAACGGCATATTCCTTCCACCGGTCTCACTTACCTGGCCATATCTGTTGACACAGTTCTGATCTGAGGTGGTCAATAATCCGAGCTAACCCATGCCACTAGGTTAGTCATAATTGTTATGACTAAGCCAAGTCTAGTTTAATGAGACCTGAATCAATTCTCCCTAAGAAAAGATTAAGTCTGAGGTCTTCCACCATTGTAGATGTGCGGGCCCTTCCCGGGGTTGATTGTTCTCGGCTGGATACAGTGGCTCAGTTGCACCGGGAAGATGCAACCATGTCTATTAGGCATTGGATGCTATGGGCTGGAGGATGAGTTGGGCTCAATATTTCGGATACGGTGAGAGACCCAATTAGGAACCCAGTCCATGCAAATGGTGGGTCTGACTTAACTAAGGAGTGGATCAATATTCCGGATACGGTGAGATTCATGAATTAGAGACCAAGTTTGGGTGCACCATGATTAGAGAATCATTGAACAAGAGTTGTTCACTCATTGGCTAACCCATCACCAATAACTGTTAGGTGAGGTGATGAGTCAGTTGGTGAGACCGCACCACCCACTAGAAATCATCAATCGCGGAGATTTTCGCATCTCTACAGAGGGAGTGTAGGGATCCGAGAAAATAGTGGGAGCTAATTTGTTTAAAAATAAAATCCCTAAACAAATTGGTCAAGTCAAAATTACAGTATCTAACTAGAATCTTTGACTCTCTACAGGAAAATGTCTGCGTCCAACCCACTGGCACGTATCCTAGACACACATAGACTGACTGGACCCAATTATAAAGATTGGCTCAGGAACTACAAAATTATTTTGGGTTCAGAGAAGTTAACCCATGTTTTGGACCAGGACCCTCCCACATTACCAGCCCGTCCATCTGTTGAACAGAGAGCGTCTCTGGAAAAATGGATTGACGAAGACAATAAGGCCAGATACTACATGTTGGGCTCGATGTCTGATGAGCTCCAGCGCCAACATGAAGATATCGGGACTGCTCGCCAAATGTTGGCTCACCTGCAGGAGATGTTTGGTGAACAGAGTCGCGCAGCCAAATATCAAGTCACAAAATGACTTTTTAAGGCTAAGATGCGTGATGGGCAGTCAGTCCAAGATCACTGTCTGACAATGATCAAGGACATGGAAGAGCTTGAGAAGCTCGGTGTGAAGTTGGACTTGGATCTGCAGAACGATATTATTCTGCAATCCTTGACTGATGCATATGGGCAATTCATCATGAATTACCACATGCATAAACTTCAAAATTCCTTGGCCGAGTTAATGAATATGCTGGTTACCGCTGAGCTTTCTATGAAAGGTTCTAAAGGCTCAGTTCTTGCTATGGAACGGACTTCTTCCAAAAGAAAGTCTTATGGAAAGAAAAAGAAGTCTGTGAAAAAGCAAAAGGTGGAAGGATCAAAGAAGAAGAAGGCAGAACCGAAGAAAAAGGCCGATGGCAAAGGAAAGTGTTTCCATTGCAACAGCGACGGCCATTGGAAGCGGAACTGCCCTACTTACCTGGCCACCCTAAAGAACAAGAAGGAAGGTCCTTCTGGAGGTATGCTCGTTATTGAGTCTAACCTTACGGTTTCTTCTGCATCCAGTTGGGTGCTTGACTCTGGTTCTAGTGCTCATCTGTGCACTTCTATGCAGGGTCTTGAGGATAGCAGGAGGCTGAGGGATGGAGACATGATCCTACGCATCGGTAATGGAGCAAGAGTTGCTGCAGTAGCCGTGGGAACATACCCTCTTCGATTACCATCTGGTTTAGACTTAGTTTTAAAAGACTGTTATTATGTGCCTGCAGCTAGCAGGAATTTGATTTCTGTTTCATGCTTAGCACAAGAAGGTTATGTGATCACCTTCTTTAAGGACCATTGTAACATTCTTTATGAAAGAAATAAAATTGCAAATGGTTTCCTTGTTAATGGTCTTTATCAGTTGCATATTGATGTACCTATTTTAACTATCGAGCAAAACGTGAATGCCAAACGACCTAGGGATAGTCCAAACGACAGATATCTATGGCACCTGAGATTAGGTCATATAGCAGAAGATAGGATTAACAAATTGGAGAAAAATGGGCTATTGAGTCCATTGACTTTTGAGTCATATCCAACTTGTGAATCTTGTCTTCAAGGCAAAATGACTAAACTCCCTTTTGTTGGACATGGGGAGAGGGCCACAGATCTCCTTGCCCTAGTACATACTGATGTGTGCGGCCCATTTGATGTGCCGGCTAGAGGCAATTTTGTCTACTTCATTACCTTTACCGATGATCTGTCTAGGTATGGGTATGTGTATCTTATGAGACATAAGTCTGAAGCTTTTGAAAAGTTCAAAGAATTCAGACATGAAGTAGAAAAACAAACTGGAAAACCCATTAAGGTTCTTCGATCAGATCGAGGAGGTGAATACCTTAGCCGGGAATTCCTAGACTATCTTAAGGAAAATGGCATAGTCTCTCAATGGACTCCACCAGGAACACCTCAACTCAACGGGGTTTCAGAACGGAGAAATCGGACTCTATTGGATATGGTTCGATCCATGATGAGCTTCACAGACCTCCCTGATTTTCTTTGGGGACATTCATTATTAACTTCAATCTATCTACTGAATAGGGTTCCCTCTAAAACCGTTCCTACCACACCGTATGAGATATGGCACGGTAAGAAACCAAGTCTGAGTCATCTCAGAATTTGGGGTTGTCCGGCTTATGTCAAAAGACAACAAGCGGACAAGTTAGAGTTTAGGTCCTTTAGAGCTCGATTCATAGGATATCCTAAAGAGTCATTAGGATACTATTTCTACATTCCAGAAGACCACAATGTGATTGTGAGTCGACATGCCATATTTCTTGAAAAATAGTTTATTCAAGATAGTGGCATTGGAAAGCAGATTAAGCTTGATGAGAAAGTCTCACAAGCAGAAAGAGCTAAGGACCAAGTGGAACCAAATCAGGTTGAGCCAATAAGAACACTACCTCCTCCACCTCGTAGATCGGAAAGAGTTTCCCGTCCCCCTGAAAGATACTTAGGTATTATTTCAGAGGACGTAGAGGAAATGTTCCTCATAGGTAATGGTGCTCATGGTGATGATCCCAAAACCTACAACGAGGCGATATCAGATATCGACTCCGAGAAATGGCTTGAGGCAATGAAGTCAGAGAATCGACTCGATGCACTCAAACCAAGTCTGGACCTTGGTAGATCCACCAGAAGGTATAGTACCTATTGGGTGTAAATGGATCTTCAAGAGAAAGATTGGTGCAGATGGGAATGTGGAGACATTCAAGGCTAGACTAGGTGGCAAAAGGTTATAGTCAACGTGAAGGCATTGACTATCAGGATACCTTTTCCCCGGTAGCTATGCTAAAATCCATCCGCACATTGCTTGCCGTTGCAGCCTATTTCGATTATGAAATATGGCAAATGGACGTGAAAACGGCATTCCTAAATGGATATCTTGAGGAAGATATCTATATGGAACAGCCGCTAGGTTTCACATCCAGTGATACTGATCACAAGGTTTGCAAGCTGCAAAGGTCCATATATGGACTTAAGCAAGCATCTCGGAGCTGGAACACTCGTTTCAATGATGTGATCAAAAAGTTTGGTTTCATCAAAAATGAAGAGGAACCATGTGTTTTCAAAAGGGTCAGTGGGAGCGCTGTTGTCTTCCTCGTATTGTACGTGGATGACATCCTCCTTATTGGGAATGATATTCCCATGTTGACATCAGTCAAGATGTGGTTGTCCAAGGAATTCTCCATGAAAGACCTAGGTGAAGCATCCTTTATTCTAGGAATTAAGGTCTATAGGGATAGACCGAATAGGATGCTAGGACTTTCACAGAAGATGTACATAGAGGAAGTACTAAAGAGGTTTAGTATGGAAAACTCTAAGAGGGGATTAATACCCTTCAGACATGGTATTCATCTTTCCAAGAAGATGTGCCCCAGCACACCTGAGGAAATAGAACGCATGAGCAAGATCCCTTATGCTTCTGCAATAGGGAGCCTCATGTATGCCATGCTATGTACACGACCTGATATAGCCCATGCTGTGAGTGTCACAAGCAGATATCAGTCAAATCCAGGTGAAGAACACTGGACTTCTGTGAAATGTATCCTTAAGTACTTGAGAAGAACTAAGGATATGATGTTGGTCTTTGGTAATGGAGAACTCCAAGTTCAGGGATACACAGACTCGGACTTCATGTCTGATATAGATGATCGAAAGTCGACATCTGGAAGTCTGTTTGTGTGCAATGGTGGAGCTGTCAGCTGGAAGAGTTCCAAGCAAACTGTGATAGCAGATTCCACCATGGAAGCAGAATATATAGCTGCATCAGAGGCTGCAAAGGAAGCATTCTGGTACAAGAAGTTTGCTGCAGAAATTGGAGTAATGCCATCAGATGCCATTCCTCTTTACTGCGACAACAATGGCGCCATAGCCCTTGCTAAGGAGCCGAGGTCTCACCAGAAGTCCAAGCACATTGAGCGGCGATATCATCTCATCCGCGATTACCTTGAGAAAGGTTACGTTGAGGTCAAGAGAGTCAACTCCGCAGATAATGTGGCAGACCCACTTACAAAGCCGTTGGGACAACAGAAGATCGAAGCCCACCTTGAGAAGATGGGACTTAGACTTGTAGCCAATTGGCTTTAGGACAAGTGGGAGATTGTTAGATATATGTGCCCTAGAAGCCAGAATTGGCTGACACTTGTAATACACTTCTAGGGGCAAAATTGTAATTTTGACTATAAATCAATAAAATGGGTTATTTTCTATCACATATGTGTATTTAGTGTCTGTGATACATCCTTTGAGTTAATGGTAATGATAATTCATATTTTCAAGAGTTGAAAATTTAAGACATGAATAATCATTATTAACTCATAAACAGCTCCCGACCATAGGATCATCACGAGGATGGTGATTGATCCGGAAGGTTGGTGTACGATCGCTTCTCTTTAGTAGATGAGTCTTGAGTCTACGGTGTGGAGACACCGGAGCGAGAAGTACAGGTACTCGTTAGAGAACGAGGGCACTGAGCGTGACCACCTCGAGTAGTCATTAGGAAGTCTACCTTCTCGTCAATGACTGACTCGATGCTGCAGTAGTGTGTCTGGTTCTTTGACCTGAGATGCATCGGCAGTTCACCTTGAGGGTGTTATAGTTTGACTACACCATTACTCGGTCTCCTAGCCATATGGAACCCTGAGGTGTATGTTGGCTATAGCATGTTCATTGTAGGAACTGGATTGCATCAAGATGGGATCTATCTACCTCGGTGGTAGAGGAGCAGCCCTATGATAATCATGAGAATCAAGTCCTGAAGCCCATGGCCATGGCAGAGTGAAATAATAGAAAGAGTTTCTATTTAGGTTTTCACATTGGACTCGAATCGAATGATTATATCATATGACAGAGACTAGGGTTTGACGAGTTTACCTTAACCCTAATCTGATCGGGGCTCAAGATAGAAGAACTTAATCACACAGGTAGCTGCACCAAGAGGTTCGCATTCAGCTCTGATGGGTTGCCACCATATACTGCTAGGTGTCACTGGTGGATTTTGGGAGCAATTAGAATGATTTAGATGATCGATCATTCTAGCTGTTCGAATCAGAAGA